>RJWJ010020525.1:0-28978 GCA_004363605.1 Indri indri | reverse complement strand
CTACTGTCTCAGCCTCCCGAGTAGCTGGGACTACAGGCATGTGCCACCATGCCCGGCTAATTTTTTCTATATATATTTTTAGCTGTCCAATTAATTTCTTTCTATTTTTTTGGTAGAGACGGGGTCTCGCTCTTGCTCAGGCTGGTCTCGAACTCCTGAGCTCAGAACGATCCACCCGCCTCGGCCTCCCAGAGTGCTAAAAGGCATTTTATAAATGAATTCAAACCCAAATGCTAAAGAGTAGTTTATTAATGCCCACTTTCAACTTGATAAGTATATATATATATATATATATATACATATACATATACATATATTTTAACAATTTGCAAAATATGTTCTCATGCAAAGTAGGAGGGACATGTTTTTCCTATTCTTTGCTCTGACTCAAAGGGATTGTCACTTGTCCAAGGTTACTCCATTTATAAGTATAGAGTTGGATTAAAGATCCTCTCTACAGCTTTGAAGCCAAAGTTCTTTCAGCTATGTTGTGCTGTCTGTGAGGGATAAATGTCTAAAGGTCCCCAGCAAATGTTGGTTGAATGATGTTGAAATAAAGAGTAAGAGGGAATGAGTTATTGAAAAAGAGAGAAAAAAGAGTGAGGGTTCTTTCCTCAAGGGACCAAAAAGGAATTGTTCTCAGTAGATGGGGAAGAAGGCTATATGAAGTTAAGAACATCCCCCTCGACAAACACACACACATACACACACCTTCTCCTTTATACTACCTATGTCAGTCTTCAGATTTAATTGGTTCCCCCCGCAAAAAACCCTATAGATAACACATGTATTTATTTCTTGCTTTTTTCTCAGGAGTTAAAAATCAGGCAAGCTACAAACCCAGATGACAACCCTAGAATTTTGGAAGAGACCCTATTGGTTATCAAACCCAGTGGGTCTCTATGTGTTTTTATGTCCACAGAAATGGCCTAGGGCACAGATCTTCAGCCAAAAGAGGCTTCTAGGATACTACTGTAGCAGTTTTGTTGGAGGCAAGGGCTGTGGCCAGCCACTCTTGGAAACCCTTGCTTTTGGCCTGGCTTTGTTTTTGTGAAGATGACTAATCCTTCCATTTCTCTGAGTCCTCCTATTGGTTGAGAGCCAGTGGGAAATGGGGTTAAGAAAAGGGAGTGAGTTGGGGTTTTTTGAATATATTAATTTTAGAGAACTGAACTAAAAATTTCAAGAACGACTTAACCGTTATATTCACTGTCTACCTCAACATTCCAGCTCTGTTTTGTTTTCTGTTTTTTTTTTTTTTTTTTTTTTTTTTTTTGAGACAGAGTCTCATTCTCTTGCCTGGGGCGAGTGCCCTGGCGTCAGCCTAGCTCACAGCAACCTCAAACTCGCGGGCTCGAGCAATCCTACTGTCTCAGCCTCCCGAGTAGCTGGGACTACAGGCATGTGCCACCATGCCCGGCTAATTTTTTCTATATATATTTTTAGCTGTCCAATTAATTTCTTTCTATTTTTGGTAGAGACGGGGTCTCGCTCTTGCTCTGGTCTTGAACTCCTGAGCTCAGAACTATCCGCCCGCCTTGGCCTCCCAGAGAGCTAGGATTACAGGCGTGAGCCACCGCGCCCGGCCAACATTCCAGCTCTGAAATTGCATTTGGCAAAGATTCTTTTGTTAGGTTGGTTTCTGACAGGGCCAATATTAGTAGTCCTTAATGACTCAAGAAACAACTGAGGAAGTTAGGGAAAATATGACTTTACCAACCAGTGCTATTGCCAGAATTATCCCACTCTCTGAGCTGGTAATGTGAAACCCTCAAGGTCAGGATTAGTGTCATCCCAGGATGAGTCATTCCTTTTATCTGAGCCAATTAATCAAAATTCCACGTTTGATTTAATATTTCATTAAAGAAAAATCCAAAAGGCTTCACTAAGTAAAGACAAAGGGATACATCATGATTTGCAAAGTTTAGCAGACATGCTATTAAAATCCATACTACTAGAAATGTTAAGAAATTCATCAAGAATTCAGAATTTATCTTCTAAAATTTAAGCCTCTGTTGACATTGAGTAAGCCTGATGTCATCTTAGCGGATCCGTAAAATGAACAAACAAACAAAACAAATCAATCTGTCCTTGAAGTTAGAGCATTGAAATGAAAAAATAAAAAAGCTTTGTGATACAAAGTTATGCTTGTAAGAATGGCATCTATCATAGCAACATTACTTTTCCAAGCCTCCAGATACTTTCATGTTTGGGCTTTTTTTTGAGACAGAGTCTCACTCTCTTGCCTGGAGCGAGTGCCGCGGCGTCAGCCTAGCTCACAGCAACCTCAAACTCCTGGGCTCGAGCAATCCTACTGTCTCAGCCTCCCGAGTAGCTGGGAGTACAGGCATGCGCTACCATGCCCGGCTAATTTTTTCTATATATATTTTTAGCTGTCCGATTATAATTTCTTTCTATTTTTGGTAGAGACGGGGTCTCGCTCTTGCTCAGGCTGGTCTCGAACTCCTGAGCTTGGGACGATCCACCCGCCTCGGCCTCCCAGAGTTCTAGGATTACAGGCGTGAGCCACCGCGCCCGGCCTTCATGTTTGGGCTTTAACAAATGAAATCACTCGTCTACTGTCAGAGCAGAAGAAACAGAGACCATTACTCTGAAACTGAAATATAGATCAGCTAGCTAATTTTTCATTTTCCAGAATAGGAAATTAAAAAGAAAAGGTCAGCTAGCTACCTGCCCCCATCAACATTAACCACTCATATCTGATTAGATGTAACTCACAGGAATGGAATATGCACTCTGAAACACCCTGCCACCCTGTCAGTCGCTACTTTAAGGTGTCTCAGGCTAGCCTTACATGTCCCAAGATACAACCCTGGAAATGCAGACAAATAGATAAATCCAGATATATCTAGGTAACCAAGAGCTGGATTAAATTTAATGCCATACATATTTTTTTTAGCCCTCTTCACACTTTATTTCTCTTATTTCAGCTTCTCACGGGTAATCATAAGGACTCTTTTTTTTTTTTGAGACAGAGTCTCACTCTCTTGCCTGGGCTAGAGTGCCGTGGCCTCAGCCTAGCTCACAGCAACCTCAAACTCCTGGGCTCAAGTGATCCTCCTGCCTCAGCCTCCCGGGTAGCTGGGACTACAGACATGTGCCACCGTGCCTGGCTAATTTTTTTTTCCATTTTTAGTTGTTTGGCTAATTTCTTTCTACTTATAGTAGAGATGGGGTCTCGCTGTTGCTCAGGCTGGTCTCGAACTCCTGAGCTCAAACGATCCTGCCGCCTTGGCCTCCCAGAGTGCTAGGATCATAGGCGTGAGCCACCTCACTGGCCCATAAGGACTCTTAAAGCCATCCTTTCAAAGATGAACGGAAATAACATAGCACTTAGTTTAACGAATGCTTTAGATAAGGAGAGAGATGATATTGGAAAAAAATACAGTTTCCTTTTTTGAAGTATCATTTTGTTTTTGATCAGTGAAGATTGTGACATTACCATAAAATAAAATATTGTTTGATTATAAAAATAATGTATGAAAAATGTAATATGGCTGGGCACATTGGCTCATGCCTATAATCCTAGGACTTCGGGAGGGCAAGGCAGGAGGATCACTTGAGGCCAGGAGTTTGAGACCAGCTTGGGCAACATAACACCCTGTCTCTACAAAGTTTAAAAATTAAATGGGCATGGTGGTATACACCTGTAGTCCCCACTACTCGGGAGGATGGCTTGAGCCCAGGAGTTCGAGACCAGCCTTAGCAACATAGCAAGACTCCATCTCTACAAAAAAATGGAAACGTTAGCCAGGTGTGCTGGCACACACCTGTAGTCCTAGCTACTCAGGAGGCTGAGGCAGGAGGATAGTGAGCTATGATGATGCCAATCCACTCTAGCCAGGGCAACAAAGCAAGACCCTGTCCCCAAATAAATAAATAAATAACCTTTCTCAAAAAATGTACGTAAAAAAGAATGCAACTTGCTTGACTGTGTGTTTAAATAACCAAAGCAAACTAATTTATTATTTACTCCTCAATTTGTAGTTAATAAAAAGCAGTTACAGACTTTTATTTAAAAAAAATCATAGCCATCCCTAAGTCGAAGTAAAAGAAGAAAGGAAAATTTTCTCATCTAAATATAAAATACCAGTTTGTTGGAAGCTTATTAAAGTATGGAGATTTCAGAAGGAAATACGCCAAAATGTTAATTATAGTTATCATTTAGTAGGAGGACTACAGCTCATTTTTTCTTATTATCCGTATTTTCTAAAATGATACTTGTGACAGAATAAAAAGCTGGGGTTTTTTTTAGATGGTTTTTATTAGATTGTACTTAATGCTCAAAAAAACTGAGGGGCTAACCAGAGGAGTCACTGATGATTGCTTAATTCTCCCCAGCAACTTGATTACGGAAAGCCAGTAAATCGAGCCAGCTCACTGTCCTGGAAGATCTGACTGCAAACTTCCACACACGTATCTGAATCAAGGACTCCCACAGCGGCTTGGAGACTCAGCTAGGGAGTCTCACATTGCAAGTCCAATTCATGAACCAAAATGTATTCTCTCCAATGTTCTGTGAAGGTGTGGCTGTGGGAGCATAAACTGAGCAGAGCAGCCCCGGTGTCACAGGACGAATTCCTAGTCCCCTTCTAGGCCTCTAGGCATCGAAGACATGGCCCCTTCCCCTCATGTGCTCAAGAGAACTTCAGGGATGCTTGGGCAGAAACCTCGCCTAGACCACCATGTTCCCGACGGCTTTCCAGCAGGTGAGCATATGAAGCTCGTACCCGTCCTTATTTATGTATTTATTTGTTTGTTTGTTTATTAGAGGGTGGGGGAGATTCCGATTAGGGCAGTCTGTGAGTGAACTAAATTTTAACATGTTCATGTTAAGCAAATGATCTGGCTACTAATTCATAACACAAATTTCCTATGAAAGATAAAAATCAAGAACTGAAGAATATTTCCCAGAAAAGGAATAGGGGTGATTTTATCATATTTATTCTTTCTTTTTCTCTTTTACATACACACATACACACAGCTTGGAACATATACCCCAAACTGCCAAGGAATCTCAGTTTGTGGTGCAATTTTTTTTTGGTTAAAGATATTATGTGTTTCAAGACACAATCTGTTCCAAAACATGCCATCTTGAGAGACATACCAAATAGTTGGCAATGGTGATCTGGAGTAGATGGGCAGGGATTGCAAAAAGCCTCCACTTTCCATATTATGTATTTCTGATAGTGTTTGAAAATATGTAGTGAGCCTGTATTTCTACTTCTGTGAGCAGAAAGCATAACAGAAAGAAATTTTAGAAACAGAAAGCAGCATGCCACATCTTTTGGCAGCAGACCATGTATTACCTACATTAGCTTCATCTGAACTTTCTAGTGATAGTCCTGTCTGCCTGTGAGAATCTCCAACCCTCAATCTCCAAGCAGCTGTGAGGGTCCCTGAGCAGGTTTGGCAGCTCCTTACCGATGCTCTGAATGAGTAGGAAATCATGCATGCAGATATAAAGCTGGGGAAGAGTAGAAGCCTCCAGGCTTCCTTTTCCTGTGACTTCTTCCATTGGGTTTGTTGGACTGTCTTCACCATCAGAATGAGCAGTTTCCCTAAAGGTCCTTGCCTGCTTTCTCAGCCGCATGCACCTTTTGTTTATGGATGATTCCCCAGGTCTCTCAGCAAATGGCCACCGAGGTTTAATCGAGTATTGACTGTCACGACCAACAAACCACACGCTTAGTCAAAGATATGTCTTAGAACCGAGCTGTTAGGTAGAGCCCTCAACATGCGTGAAGGAAGGAAGAATATTGGAAATGAGGTGGGGAGTTTTTGTGCTCTTCGGCATGCAAATTGTTCAGCACAGTGCACGTTGCCAAGGTGCCAAGAGCCTGTTTTCTGTGATACCCAAAAGAATAATCCACTGTATTCAAGGAAGCCCTGTCAAGTGTTCAGCCCTGTGTTGGGTGACATCAGGGACACAACAGATGTAAAATTCATGAGCCCTGCTCTTGAAGAGCCCAAAATACATAGTTAGTAACTGAGATCTCTGTCATAAAGAGACAAGAGAATATTTCTCTCTGCCTCTTTCTCCCTCCCTCCCTCCCTCTCTCTCTCTCTCTCTCTCTCTCTCTCTCTCTCTCTCTCTCTCTCTCGGTGTATGTGTACATGTGTGTATAAAGGTACCAATTCCTTACGACACAGACTGAACAGGACCAGCTAATCACCAGTCTGCCACATAAACAGTTCCTTAAAGTCATTCTTCATTTCTTTACCAAGTCAAGTACTGCTGCTCAAGCTCTCACTTTCTGTGGCCCTCTGGCTTTGGCACTCTCCTCATCTCCAGCCACACTTCCTGTCTCTGTGGGGACATATGAACAGAAGGCAAGCATTACAATGCTCCAGTCCAATGCTGCTTTCACACAATGCAGCTTACCCCGGTTGCTTCAAAAATCTTCTCTGCTATCCTTGTTCTGTAGCCCTTCTTCCATGCATTACTCCCATGTCAACCACTCCTAGAATATTGGTCCCTGAGGGGTTCCTGCTTTCTTTCCCAGCCAAACACACTTGAGGAAGGAAGCCCTAATCATTCTGCCAAAACATTCTATTGAGACAGAATGAACTCCCAGTGGAGTCACGGAAACTCATGGAAACAGCCATTGCCAATCACATTGCTGCCAGCCAATTCGAAGAAGAGCCTGCTGGTTCCTCTACCTCCTTCATACCCTATGTTAAATAATGTCCTGCTCACAGCTTACAATGTCCCCATTCTCTTGGTGGCACCATTTCAAGAGACTTAAATAGCTTCCTCCTTCGACCAGCATTTGTGGGCTTATGACATTCCCTGCCAAACCACAAGGGCCACCTGCAAATGGTAGTTCTTCTGGCCTGTGTAAATTCCTAGAACCCCTAGGCTGGCCACATAATTACAAGCTCCAAAGCATTAATAAGGACAATGAAAAGTAGAGATGGAGAATGGGAGAGGACAAATTATTAAACAAAGCACAACAAAAACAAAAACACCTTGAAATCTGCATAAAAACTAAACAGTTGGGTTCATTGTACATGCCTGTAGTCCCAGCTACTGAGGAGGCTGCGGCCGGAGTTCAAGGTTATAGTGCACTAAGATAGCACCTGTGAACAGCCACTGCACTCCAGCCTGGGAAACATAGCAAGACCCCATCTCTAAAAACATTTTTTTTTAAAACTAAACTAAATAGAAAGCTTTGTAAAACCAAGTCTTACAAATTTATACAATTTAATATAAAGCAGAATTACATGTTAACGAGATAATTTTCATTTCTATGCCTATGTAAACGTGCCAGATAAAATCACATAGACATAAATATGTTCAATAATAAAGTGTTAAAAATGACAATAAGCTGGTAAGGACAAAAGATGTGCCCCTCTGTTGACTCAAGTTGAAACGAATTTCTGAAAAGAAAGACAATATGTGCATTTGCTAAAAGGATACCTGGAATCACCCACATCTGTATTTGATGCCAAAACAGTATTAAATTTGCAAGAAATACCTCTAAAAGAAAATGGGAGGGAGCCAGGAGAGGATGGCAGAGCTATCAGACTGTGACACAGGCCTCACCCTGAGTGAAGAAGAGAGGGAAGGAAGGAATGGTGGGTAAAACCATGTTAATTACAGAGTACTCTAAGGAAATTCAGCAGGCTGTTTGGGAGCTCACAAATCATCAGAGGAATCCCACATCTCCAAAGGATGTTGCCTTAATATCCCTGCCACACTCGGTCACTGGCTGGGAGCAGCCCCTGAGTGCCTGGCATCAGCTCAAACACAGTGATGGAGTTCAGAACATGACAGGGGCCCTCAGTTAATTGCTCCCTGCAATTGGAAGGGTATCTGAGAGGTGTATCTCATGGCCACCACAGGACAAAATCCATGCCCACCTACCTTCCAGGGAAGTTGAGTATCCTAGAGGAGGCAATGTTCCTGAACACTTCGTAAATTGCAAAGTATGGAACATGTACAGTATTATTTACACAGGACCCCAGTCATGAGGTGCAGCTTTTCACTCCGTATCTCTTTCTACCTCCTTAGTGCAAACCTGCAGCAGTGGGGCCTACCAGACCTCCAGTCTGCTTCTGACGCTCTCATTCTTCTGAGCTACTCAACTTACTCACTTCCTGGGCCCAGCCCCACCTGGAAAGCAGGAATGGAAAATGCAGTCCTTTGGCTCATAACTGAAAATGTCCTCAAATAGACTGAGCCAGCTGGATGCTGATAGGTGAGTCCAGCCTCACAATGCCCCACTTCATCAAGTTGGACGTCAACTTCTTTGGCAACCAAGGGCCATGCACGGTAAGTTCTGCAACTTAATGATGATTATGCTACTTGGAAGAGAGGCAGACTATTAGACTTTGAGAGCTCCATGTTTTGGTTTTTATTTTTGGATAGGTAATACATACATATGATCTGATATTCAAAACTTACAAAAGGGAATACAGTGAAAAGTCTCCCTTCCATTCTTGTCCTCTAAAGTTTCCCCCTCCCCGGAGGCAATCAATGCTATTATTTTCTTCTGTATCCTTCCAGAAATATGTTTGTGTATTTATGCATCTAAAATAATTTCTAAAACTGCTAAAAGGGAGTCCCTCAGAAAGTAATCACTGTTCAGACTACGCTCATGTTTCAACATTTTATTATGAAGATTTTCAAACATACAGGGAAGTTGGAAGAACTGTTCAGTGAACACCCACACACCCACCACCTAGATTCTGCAATGACTAGTCTGCTGTATTTGCTTTAGGTTTTGTTATTATTATTCCCATTTTACTGCTGATGAAACTGTGTCAAATGTTAATGGTTTGCTGTAAAAGCTTGGAATGCTATCTTGTCTCTCAATCCTTTTCTATTACAGCATTTCAACTGAGGTCCAGAGATTAATGTTCCCTGAGAAGAACTTAAATCCAGTTTCTTGTATCTGAACATGGTCTGCAGGTAAGCCCCAGAGAACACAAGTCCTCATTTTCACTTATAATTTCTCTACCCTTTGGCCCTTAACATCCCACGCGGTGCTTCTCTCCTTGACAGACTTTAACCTCCCTGAGCTGACCTCATTCTTCACCCAAGCTTGGCAGTGTTTGGACACGTGAGAGAAGCAAGACCAGGTAGCCCAGCAGACTCATTCATCTTTCTTTATCTCAACAGCCTACATGGACAACCACTTTGTTACGCCCAGCGTGGTTCACAGACCAGCAGCATTACGTCATAAATGCACAATCTCAGGCCCACTCAGACCTACTGAATGAGGATCTGCATTTTAGTGAGATTCCCAGGTGATTCCTGTGCACATGCCAGACCACTACACTCTCACATCAGCCCTAGTTAAAGAGGAGGCCAGTGTGATTTGCTGGTCCCATGTGAAAAAAAAGAAGTTAATGACATTTATCTTCAGAACTACCCTTTCCTTTTTGTTGTTGTTTTGTTTTGCTTTTTAGATCTCCTTTGCTTCTTTACAACCTATAATACCACTTACTGAGCCTTTGCTCTGTACCAAAGAAATTATTTCTAACCCTCAGAGCGTTTCAAAAGATTTTTTTTTCCTAATTTACAGGTGAGGCTCAGAGGGTTAGAAATCCAACCAGAGTTAAACAGCTGTAAATATTAAGCATGAGGAATGCCTAGATTGAGGGAGCAGGCACAAAGAATCACATTAGAAATCACTGGGGAAATTACCAATTCTCACTGGTGCCAGTAAATTATGACACGTGGAAAGACTTTCTAAAATTTTTTATAAAAAATTCTGAAATATCCCAATCTCTTCCAAATGTCTCGAAAAGTTCACATCTCAGGAATCCAGTACAGGTGGTACGTGATTTACATCTTCTTGCTTCGACTGCATGCAGTGTCCCTGTGTCTCTCTTTACTTTCTTCAAAGCAAGCATTTTTGAAGCCATTCATATTTATTCTTTTTTCTTTTTCTTTTTTTTTCTAGAGACTCGAAGTTGTAAGCCAAAGAAATATTTATTCTTAAAATGAAAACTCTTCTCTAAGAAGAAATGCTGTGTTTATCAGATGTCTGGAAGCTTATGGAAAATTCCCTCTCTCATATAAAGGCACATCTTACTTCATTAAGTTGACATAAATGTCATAAAAATTACTATACAAACTTGTAAATGAATGAACACCTTTTTACAATCCCAAACTTTATATGCTTGCTTTTTACTCTGTATATCTTGCAAAAAGCCTACAAAAATCTGCTTTGACAATTGTTAATTACTTTTAAGATACAGCATTCTGATTGCTGAGGTTTTCCTTAAGCAATTTTCTAATATGTTTGTTTCACCAATGGCTTCTTTTTTTCTTCTTCTCCCTCTACTGTAAGCCTGAGTAATTTACCAAGTGCTGAATATTCCAAAAGTATATCATTAACAGCTATTCTCCAAGATGATGTTACTGGCATATAAACTTTAACTTCACTGATCTTTCTAGATCACTGCTGTCCAGTGAAGCTTTCTTCAGTGATGGAAATGTTATGTATCTGTGCTGCCCATATACTAGCCACTAGCCAGATGTGGCAATCGAGCACTTGAAATGTGGATAATGTAACTAAGGGATGGAGTTTTAATTTTTTTTTTTAAGAGACAGGGTCTTGCTATTTTGCCCAGGCTTGTCTGAAACTCCTGGGCTCAAGTGATCCTCCTGCCTCAGCTTCCTGAGTAGCTAGGACTACAGGTATGCATCACTGTGCCTGGCTAGAATTTTAGTTTTTTTATTTAATCAATTTAAATTTAAATATCCACATGTGGCTATAGCTATCATATTGGAAAGTGCCATTCTAGATTCTTTCAGACATACCTTTCAGTATAACTTCATTTATTAAAATGGGGAGAATAGCGTCACCTGTTATTTTGACTTACCTCATAAATGACTTAGCAAATGTTGCCTGGCATTTCTTTTATTCTTGAGAAAAAGACTACTCAGTGCATTTCCAATGAACACTATTTATTTATCAAAAACCTTAGTAGAACCTGTAAAGAGATACAGAAATGAAATAGTGTCAGTCCTCAATCTCAAGGAGCCTGTAATTTACTGGAGGAGAAAAGATTGCAAACACCTAACTGTACTACATGGAAGATGCGGTGTGATCCACGTAGAGAACCAGATATACTATGTCTTGAGGACATAGCTGAAGGAGCAGCTCAGGCAGAGGGGAGGTTTGAGGAGGGAGAAGAGGCTGTGTGCAAGCATGCTCTCACAAAGGAGCTGGCTTTGAGCAGGGTTTTTAAGAATGGGGAATAGGGAAGGGGATCGTATGGATGAAGTGCATGACACGCTTGGGGAAAGCTTAATCTAGTGAGGCTGGGACAGAGGGGACATGTTGGAAGATGGCAGGAAATGAGGCTAGAAAGATCTGGGAGGACCTTGAAAAGCGTGCCACGAGGCTGCGCTAGAACAAGGGTGAGCCGCTGCAGTTGCGCAAGAGAGTGAAATGCAGGGTGTATGCGGGGAAGTGGCAGACACAAAGGCAGAGACCGGGTCATCAAGGCTTGGTGAGATGAGCTCAGGTTAAACTTCACTCTAAAAGTGATGTTGGGAGGCCATTGGGAGAGGTTACCCTAGGATTATGTGGTCTCTGGCAGCAATGTGGAAGATGGACGGGAGAGGAATGGTAAGGATTCGAGAAATACGCAGCAAGGAGAGCTATTTTGGACAGAAGAAAGAGCTAGTCTTGTCTGGCTTCCATGGAAACCTTGAAGAAGTTTGAAATCTCTAGGAATCCAGCAGCGGAAAAACAAGTGTTCTTCAGTCTAAAACTGGTTTATACCTACCTCACACTGGGGGTCATAGGTGATCCCTGGGCCCTCCCTAGAACACAAAGCTATCCTAAAATGTGGTTTGACTTCCCTTACCAGCATTTTGGCCTCTGCGCAAGCACTGTGGCACTCACTGAACTGTCCTCAACTACTACAGAGCGATGGTTAACGTTATCATTTCCCAGTCAGGGAATCACGAGTTTCTGGCACATCAGTAATTTGGGGTACTGTGTTCAGCTGGGTCCCTAACTCAGATTTTGCCAGTTTGGGACTAAGATGGTAGAGGGTAGAGGTGGTGATATAGAAAGATATAGAGGTGGTGAAGAGAAAGAGAAGAAAGGCTGCTTGGGGCAGGTGGGAATGGCAGCATCAGTAAGAGAGATGGGGGCTTTGTGTCCCAACAAGTTCATGGCATGGTGGGTAACAGTGGGGGCTCCAGAGCCAGATTTCAGAGGTCTGAATCCCAGTTTCCCTATGTAATAGCTAAGCTACCTTAAGCAAGTTACTTAACCTCTCTGTGCTTCAGTTTCCTCATTTATAAAATGGGGATAATAATGATGATAGAGCCCACCTCTTGTGAGTCTGACTTAAAAATACCTTGCGTGTAGTAAGGGCTTGATAAATATTAATTATTACTATTCCCACAGGATGAAAAGATAGGCAAGTGTTGTTTTCCATGGCTGAGATGGAAAAGAGCTATTTTAACTTTAAATGTATGTGCTAATAATGTTTATGAAGTATTTAGATATCTCAAATATCCATAGGGTAAAAGGATTATTAGGTCCACCTGCAGTACTATTAATAATTTTAGGGAATTGAATATCTAGGTGAAAGTTTGCAGGGGCATATGCCCTTGCAACTCAAACTGGACCAAAGTTCACAGCTATTCATCTTATCATAAGACCAGTGAAACTTTTAGCACCACGAAGGAAATGTAACATTGTAACAGGAAATGACTCAAATCTAGAACAAAGTTAGTACCGCACACAACGAAACGTTATGCAAGACAAAAATGCTCTCTGCTGTGTCACACGTGATCAGGTGATACATTGCTCAAGATGCTGGTGTGTAATCAATCTTTGCAAGGGTCAGATCATTGTCTCACTTTAGAAAGGTTTTCCATTTACCTTAGACAGACATTTTTCCCTTTCTGGTTACTTCCCAAAATATATTCACCTTAAACCTATAAGCAAAGAAAACCTTTCTCGGTGCTCTGTGTTCATTATTCCCTTTTTCTAGACTCTGTTTTCAGGGTCACCTGAGCGCGCATGAGGTTCTCAGAGCAGATCACTTGAGGAGATTGAATGTTTATGAATTTCACAGGCACTCAGGAGCGGCTGCACCTGGGGCTGGGAGCTGAGCAGCGTAGAGGCTAAAGGGTAAAGTATACTTGCGAAACAGGGAGGAGGATCATCTTCTTAAATCAATCAATGATATACTGGGAGGCAGTATGGTTAGTGGTTAAGTGGCTTTAAATTTCGACAGATCTCGTTTATTATATTAATACCAGCTTTCACCTTTGCAAAGTGCTGTATGTACAAGGCAATTCACTGCAGCCTTGTTTATAATAACAAGTGACTGGAAATATACTGAGTCCATCAATAGAGGACTAATTAAATAAATTATGGGTCTAACCATGTGGGACGTTACCCAAGCGGAAAAGCAAAATACGGAGCAGTGTGTAAAGTATGTTACCTTTTGTGAAAAAACAAAAAAGGGGAAACTATCTTTTATTTCATATTTGCATGTTTAGGAAGTAAAATATCTCTGGAAGAATATTCCAGAAACTAGCAAGACTGCCTGTGGGAGGGGAAGTGGATGGCTGAGGAAAAAGATTGAAAGTGAAGCTTCATGTTTTTTCAACTTTAAACTATGACTGTCACCTGTTCAAAAAAAAAAAATTTTTTTTTTTTTTTTGAGACAGAGTCTCACTCTGTTGCCTGGGCTAGAGTGCTGTGGCATCAGCCTAGCTCACAGAAACCTCAAACTCCTGGGCTCAAGCGAACCTCCTGCCTCAGCCTCCCAAGTAGCTGGGACTACAGATGCGCACCATCATGCCCGGCTAATTTTTTCTATATTTAGTAGAGACGGGTTTTACTCTTGTTCAGGCTGGTCTCGAATTCCCGCCCTCAAGCTATCCTCCCACCTCGGCCTCCCAGAGTGTTAGGATTACAGGTATGAGACACCGCATCAGGCTCAAAATTTAAAACAACCATTTTTTAAAGAAAAAGTAAGAAGCTGTATCTGGAGAAAACTTACAAAAAGAAAAAAAGAATCTCAGCTTTCCTTTTTACTAGCTATGCATCCTGGAACATGTTATTTAACTTCTGTAGGGCCCAGTGCCCTATATATAAGTGGTGATAACAATAGGACCTATTGCCTAGGTTTGTATAAGGACCACATGGTTAAATATTAATGTGCATTAGACACTTGATTTTATATTTACATTAGTTATACCACGCCTGGTACATAGATACTAGATATATATTAGCTATGAACGGCATATTTATAGGATTCTGGTCAAGAAGGCACTATTGAGAGGAGGCAAAGATATGTGTGTTTATGTAAGATATATACCTATATCACCGCCTTAATCAGTAGCTCCACTTTCCAACAGTTCAAGCCAAAAATCTTGAAGTCATCCTTGAATTCTCTCTTTTTCTCACACCCCACATTTAAACTATTAACAAAATCTGTTGACATTATCTTCAAAATATTTCAGAAGCCAAATCCTTCTCACCACTGGCCATGCACAAGCTTGCCAAGACAGGAGATTGTAACACATATCTCAAAAAATGAGAACTTAAATCATTCCTTACAGTTTTTTATATGTAAATTGCTAACTTCTCTTAGAGTTATGGAACATCGAAAGATGTCTTCATGAGGGGGCGATATGATGAAGGAGAGAGGAATGAAGAAGTCTGTAGCATAAAAATAAAATATATTTAAATAATTTCATCAGCTACCATTTTAACAGAAACAGACATAGCTGACAAATCTATATTATATCAAGGACATAGGTTAGGCTAGAATCCTTTTTATATTACTATAAGAAAATACAATGAACTCAATTTAAGGATTATATCAGGTCACAGGTAATTTTTCAACTGTATATAAAGGATTTTTGGCCAAAACCTAAATGTTTTGTTTTTGTTAAATTAACCAGTCTAGTAAGTCAGCCTTTAAAGATCAAAGTTGGGCTAAAAATGAAAAAGACATCATTTTTAGCACAATAAAGCAGTGTGTGCCCTCGATAGTATAGTGGGGAGTTAAAAAAAAAAAAGTTGTATAAACCAGGAAACTGTGTTCTCCAGATCTGTGTCATAAGACAAAATGCTCTTTTGTGAAATTCTTTTTAAAGTAGAATAACAATTGCTTTCGTTTAAAGAAAAATCATCTGGTGCAAAAAGGTATAAAAAGTTGGCTCTTAACAAAAACTTTACGTTAGAATCACCTGGGAAGATTTGAAAAAAATGCCAATGCCTGGTCCCTACTCCTAGAGATTCTTTTATAATTGACCTGAAATGAGGCCCAGGCAATAGTAGTTTTAAAATTTCCCCAGGTGGTTCTGTTATGCAACTGAGGTTGAGAAACACTAGTGTGGAATGGGAAGAAACTCTTTTGCCATTGATTCATTGGCTCCCAATTCTCCTGCCAGATGTTGCCAGGCTGTTAAGAATCCAGAGATATGTGGTATATATGGTGCATATACATATCCCCTGCACTACTACACAGAAATGTAGTGCAATGATTAAGACCAAGGGCCCTAAAGTAAAGACTACTTGGGTTTAAAGATCAATACTTCCAATCATTGGCTGTAGAATTTGGACAAATTATCTAACTTCTCTCTGCCTCAGTTTCTTCATCCGTAACATCGTAATAATATGAAAGTGCCTACTTCCTGGGGTCGTTAAGAAGATTAAATGAGTGCTCAATAAATGCGACTATTATGGTGCTCATTTAGGCAGCACATATAGTAAACGTTGACTATTATGACTTCCCTCAGTTTTCTGCACCTAGCAATTTTGTAATCATATATTTTGCATATAATTTTATATTAGTACCTGTAAACATATTCTTTCTCTGTCGCCCAGACTAGAGTGCAATGGTGTGATCATAGCTCACTGCAACATCCAACTCCCAGGCTCAAGCGATGCTCCTGGCTCACCCTCCCCAGTAGCTGGGACTATAGACACCACCACGCCCAGCTAATTTTTCTAATTTTTTGTAAAGACAAGGTCTTGCTGTGGCTTGCCCAGGCTTGCTGTGTTGTTCCAGTCTTTTGCTACCACAAATAATTATTCAGTGAATATCTTCTTACATGAATATTTGTGCATAAGTCTAAGTATTATACATCTTTAGAGAAAATGACTAGAAGATTAATTACTGACCGCATTTAAAATGTTGACAGATATTGCCTAATTGGCTTCCAGTAAGCACAAACCATGTATACTCCCACTAACAGTACTGTGGGAGATTTTTTTCTACAGTGTTCTGAGTTAGGAAGGAAGGTCAGTTAAGGCTCCACAGAGGAGGTGGTATTTGAGCTAGGTCTGGAAGGATGAGTGGGAATTCTTCCACGGAGTGTATTGATCCTCGTATGTTGTAAGCCAAGCGCTCAACAACTATTATGTTGACTGAAATGATAAAATTAAGACATTTGGAGAACAAGTGTTCTGGATGACCAAGAGGATTTTTGGCTATCTGTGACAAAACACACTGATACACAGACACTAGTGCATGAGTGAGCAAACCACAGATTCAGGCAGTGGGACTGGTCGGCCCTGGAAGACCCAGCAGGAGCTTTGTAATGTATAGCCAGTTTCTTCTACTTTGTGAATGCTGAGCGACATCTAATGGCCAAATAGGGAAAGAAGTCTATATTTTCAGTATTTTATTCTCAAGGAAAATTCCCTTGTAATAACATACACATATTTTTTTTTAAAAGTTTACTTCTAGATTTATGGAAAAATTTAGTCTTATTTTTCCCTGTGAATAAAGGGGAAAAGTGAATAAAATAAAGGTAATTAATTTGTGTGGCCTGATGCATTAAATGAAATAGGAAAAAAAAAGAGGTTAGAATTGGAAGAGCTCTTGGATCCAATCTCTTCATGTTGTCAATGAGAAAATTTACTTTCAGAGAGAAATGATTTGCCCAAAGCCACATAGTTAGTGAGTTATTAGTGCTCTAACAGAGTAATGATTTTGCTAAAACAAAGAGAGGAATAGTGAATATTTACCCATCCATTTGCAAATGACAAGATGAAAAATACATACTTTCTGATTACACTAAAACCTATTAATTCATAACATGGGGCATGCATGGAATTCAATATCTATAATACTCAATATAGTCAGTTACTAGTTATTAGGCTCTTGGCCTAGGGTATTTGATTTTTCAGACCACTAGTTGGACAAAAACAGGCCAAGATCCTACAGATGCAAGGATGTATTTCAAAAAACCCAAGTAAAATTTTGACTTCTGTAAGAGCTGCTTCCTGAATTTTTCTCTTTGTCTCATATCTGACAACAGGCAAAGTTGGGGCACATGAGGATTAATCCACCTCACTTAACCAACCCCTAAACACTTATTGATCTTCTTGTGTATGTGCACCGTCACGGGGATTTGGGGGGACACAACACTATACATCGCAGAGAACAATTCATGGTGAACTCATTCTCCAGCCTGTTGATCTGCGTTAAATCAAGGGCAGCTTGAGGTGGAAGGGAAGTTACACCAATACAATCACCACCCTGGGAGATATATTTATTAATCCATTGACTAAGTGTTGAGCATCTACTATATACTAGAGCTAGGGATACTGCAGAGATCCAGACCTAAACTCTCATGGAGCTTATAAACCTGGTAATTACATGCCAACAATTGTGGTAAGTGCTACAAAAAGAAAGTTCTGGTGCCATAATTATAAAACAGCTAACATTTATTGAGTACTTGCTATGTACCATGCACTATTCTCAGCACCTAACACATATTAAGTCCCTTAATGCTCACAGCAATCCTACAATTGTAGGTTCTCTTTATTTTATAGATGAGAAAATTGAGAAATGGAGAGGTTTTTTAACTTGCCCAAGGTTACACAGATGGGTAAGTGGCTGTGTAGGTGAAAAGCGATATCGGGAGGGTTTAACCTAGTCAGAACGAGGGTGTGTGTAAAGAAGCATCATACTTACTACCCATCTTGCCTAAGTAAGGTGGATTGTGCTCTTGTACTCTCTGCCGAGCTCCACATCCTTATACGCCTACACACCGATCCCATGTGGATGTCTGATAGGCATCTTAAAATCAACACATCCAAAATCAGATTCTTCCCTTCCCCTTAGGCTATTATTCCTATGTTTTCTATCTTAGTAAATACTCCACTGCCTTCTTAATTACCCAAGCCAGAAAACTGGGCATCAATTTTATCCAACATTGACTTTGGACACTGAGCACAGAAGTCAACACACGAAAAATTCAAATAAAATCTGTATTATTATAAAAATAGTTTTTATCCTGAAGACTTTCTGCAAGTTCTTGGAGACCCCATGGGTCCAAAGATGTCACTTTGAAAGCTGCTGTTCCAGTTCTGAAATCTCTTGTTAATTGTAGACATTGCAACTATCTTCTCCCAGTCTATCATTTTGTAAAACTTTATGTAAAATATTTTTAAACAGAAATTATAAATTTTGAAGAAATGAATTATTTAGAATCTGAAGACCCACCTCATTCTTTTTTTCCCCCCTCACCCTGTTGCCCAGGCTGGAGTACAGTGGCACGATCATAGCTCACTGCAGCCTCAAGCTCATGGGCTCAAGCAATCTTCCTGTTTCAGCCTCCTGAGTAACTGGGACTACAGGCATGAGCCACCCACACCTGCCTTCACACCTCACTCTTTTTAATATCACAGGATGTACCATAATTTAACCATTTCCTGTATGATAGACATTTAGATTGTTTCCAACTAAACAAACATCTGTATCATATATTCTCGCATATATGTATGAGGACTTATATAGGAGAAATCCTGGAAAATACTTTCCAAAGTATCAATTTATACTCCCACCTGGTTTGTATCTGAGTCATGGCTCCAAAAGAAAAATCATTATTTATTTTAAAAGTAAATATTAATAAACTCCCACTAACTGTATATAGAGCGACTATTCGCAAGCACTTACATCAACACCAGCTATAATCAATTATTTTCCTTTTTGCTACCTGATAATTGAAGACCACCAGCCCAAGACCCTTTCTATTTTAAGTGATCAAGGAAGATTTCACCAAAAAAGATATTAAACTGGGCTTTACATGTAGGCAATACAAACAGAAACATTCAATGAAGGGAAATTTTATGGCATATCTGAAGAAAGATGAGAGACCAGTGAGCTAAAAAAGGCAGGTGAAGTGGAGCTCTATGAGTAAGACTAGGAAGGTGGATTGAGGCCAGGTGTTATTACTGTAAGGCCTAGACTACTAAACAAATGAATTCAACATATAAACAGTGAAATCCCATTGAAGTTTTTGAACACAGGAGCAACAGAATGACATACTGAAAGCAATATTTTAGGAAAAACTGTTAAAGAGAAACTCCCACCGCTTGACAAGCCTGGCCACTCTTCTGTACTATTGTACTCCTGTACTTCTGTACTTGGGATGAAGCAGCTATGGTAAAGTACAGCCAATGCCTGATCTAATGAATTACCACTTCAGCCAAGAATAAGCGTCAGAATACATCAGTGACAAAATTAAAATTCACAACAGTGTTTTAAAACAAAATTTAATTCCTAATGAATTTACTTTAGGCAATTTTGGGAAAGAGGTCAAAGAATTTGACTTATGTACTTGTTAGCGTGGTAAATTACAAAATGCCTATTTTACCTCTTACCACTTGTTGCACTCTTCTCACCTCCATACAATTTGCATTTCTGACGCATGAATACCAGGTGTAAGCTAGTAGTAGAAGCCCAGTAAAAAAACAACAACAACAACAACAACAACAAAAAAAAAAACCAACTTACTCTCTGTAATGCTTGTTTGTGTGAAAATGCAATGAAGTTTATATTTTTTAATGGAGTTATATGAAGTATTGTTCCTATTAGATGGCTTATTTGTTTGTGAAGATGTTAGTCAAACATTGCTTTTGGGCTGGGTGTAGTGGCTCATGCCTGTAATCCCAGCACTTTGGGAAACCTTTGCGGAAGGATCGCTTAAGGCCAGAAGTTTGAGCCCAGATTGGGCAACATAGCGAGACTCAGCCTCTACAAAAAAAAAAAAATTAGCTGAGCATGGTGGCCTGCTGCCTGTAGTCCCAGTTACTTGGGAGGCTGAGGTGGAAGGATGGCTTGAGCCCAGGAGTTAAGAGGCTGTAGTGAGCTATGATCACACCACTGAACTCCAGCCTGGGCAACAGAGTAAGACCCTGTCTTTAAAAAAAATACATATATATATAGGCCGGGCACGGTGGCTCACGCCTGTAATCCTAGCTCTCTGGGAGGCAGAGGCAGGCGGATTGTCTGACCTCAGGAGTTCGAAACCAGCCTGAGCAAGAGCGAGACCCCGTCTCTACTAAAATTAGAAAGAAATTAATTGGACAACTAAAAATACATAGAAAAAATTAGCCGGGCATGGTGGCGCATGCCTGTAGTCCCAGCTACTCGGGAGGCTGAGGCAGAAGGATCACTTGAGCCCAGGAGTTTGAGGTTGCTGTGAGCTAGGATGACGCCATGGCACTCTAGCCCGGGCAAAAGAGAGAGACTCTGTCTCAAAAAAAAAAAAAAAAAAAAAAAACCCACAAATATATATATATATATGTATCTTTTGAATAAAAAGTATACACTATCAGGAACATTCGTTCCATTTTATAGAACGAAGCGTTGCCCAATTTAAAACAATGTATATACTATCTTTAGACAAGCACTGAATATACTAAAGTGAAATACTGGCTAGTAAGAGAACTCACTTATGTCTTTAAATTATTTTAGGTTTTGTGCTATAGTTTGAAGAGCAGCTATCAAAAGGGACTTCTAGCACCAGGCTCCAGTACATTAAACAAGAGATATCCTGATGTACTCTCAGATCAACTTGCATTAGAATCACTGTAGGTGTTTTTACAAATGTAGGTTACTGGGCCCTGCACCACTTAATTAGGAGAGAAGCGGGATTTGTGTTTTCAGTAAGATTTGTGAAGGAGTCTTCAGCATTCTGCTCCATTGCTTTCTAACATCAGCCCTGTTTCCCACAGCAATACAATCAAGAGAGAACACTGATGTTTCTTTAGCTCCTCCCTCCTCTTTGCTGCACAGTGACCATACAACATTATCGGAAATGGCATTTGGGGCCCTTTTGTTATGACAGAGGGTTCATTTGTCATTCTGTGGCAAACGTATCAAAAAAAAAAAAAAAGGCATTTTGGCAGGGAGGGGGACTAGAGAGGTGGGAGACAGGGGAGGCATAAATAACACTCCTCCTCTGCCCCAGGACTCTCTCCTTTATATTGTGTTACCAATGAAGGTTTGTGAACTCTGATTCAGCGGAGTTAATTTTGTGCACAAAAATGAGTTGTAGTGCTTGTTAAAAACACAGATTAGCCAGGTGCACCTGTAGTCCCAGCTAGTGGGGAGGCTGAGGTGAGAGGATGGCTTCAGCCCAGGAGTTCAAGGGTGCAGTGAGCTATAATTGTGCCACTGCACTCCAGCCTGGGCAACACAGCAAAACCCTATCTCAAAAAAAAAAAAAAAAAAAAAAAAAAAAAAAAAAAAAAAAAAAAAAAAGGCTGGGTCAGTGGCTCACACCTGTAATCTTAGTGCTTTGGGAGACCAAGGCAGGAGGATCACTTGAGGTTAGGAGTTTGGGACCAGCCTGAGCAAAATAGTGAGACCCCCCCCATCTCTACAAAAAATAGAAAAATTACTTGGGCGTGGTGTCACATGCCTGTAGTCCTAGCTATTGGGAGGCTGAGGTGAGAGGATCGCTCGAGGCAGGAAGTTTGAGGCGCATACAGTGAGCTACTATCACGCCTCTGCACTCTACCCAGGCAACAGAGCAAGACCCTGTCTCAAAAAAATAAATAAATAAATAAATAAAGCACAGTTTACTGGGTCCTTCCCTAGAGATAATGATATTTTAATCCAGGTGATTCAAATATAGGTAGCCCTCAGAACACACTTTGGAAAACAATGACAAACTTAGTGAAGAGAATCTCCAAGAAACTGTGAAGATGTGTGGTCTCTTTTAAAATCTGGAGACTGGTTACTGAATATTGACAGCTTCATTTTCCCAACAATTGAAAATGATCCCTGCTGGAAGGAATTGATTCATTTTGGAAAGAGTGTGTTCAGTAATCTCTGAAGTATGGAAACATTTTTTCCATTCTTGGTGTGCAAACAGATTGTTGGCCTTCAGTGAGGCAGGCCCAGACAAAAATCTCGGTAGGCCCTTCCAACAGCATTTCTCCACAGATGAAATTAGGTCAATGAGAAAATTCAGAGCAGTCTCAGGAAGGAAAAAAAAAAAATCCCTGAAATGCAACAGAAAGCTGGAATGGGGAGACATCCCACCTGCTTTGTTTGCTCTGGTAAAGGCTGGTGGCTTGTCACATGAACCTCAGGCCTTCCTGTTCTCTGCAGCTGCCTTCTGAGTCACTGTGGGCTGCAGGGGAGGGCCCTCTATCATCAGGGAACATACCAACCATATGACTCTTAGGTGAGGCCACTGTGCCAAGCCAATTTAAAAACTAAAGAGCAACTGGATAGTTGCTGATTCTCACTTATTTCAAGAAAGTCTTTAATCTGTTTTTGTCTACAACTGCAAATTAGCAGAAGACACAAAAAATAAGCTAGTAAGTGGAATTCACATCTGGTAAGTGAGAACTGGTGCCAGTCCTATTAGTCACTAAGATCACTTAAGGGTGGAGTGTACTAGCAGGGTAAAACATTAAACCAAAAGCAATACTTCCTTGTAACAGTTGGAGTTGCTTAAGAGATCTTTAAATTGAAAATCTAGAGTAGGCAAATATTATAGTTAGAAAAACCAACCCCTTACTTTTCTCTTTCCATTGGCCTCAGCTGTTGCAGAATATTGTTGGGTATATTATACTCTTGTGAATTAAGATTTCTTTATTAAACAGGTTTAAGTTATAAGGAGGCTTCTCAAAATTTTAAAGCTCTCAGTATTTTTTTTTTAACTAGTCAAGTACAACAGTGATAAGGGGAGAAAGATAAATTTATCAAGTCTTAAACTGAGATATTCAAGGACCACTCTAAGTAAGAGAAACAACACTGAGGTGTGATTCATTTGAACTTGGGTCCTGGCTGTACCCCTCAACCCAATGCCTGGATGTAAGAGGTGCTCAATCAAAACTTAACTGACTGTGTGATCAACTTATTGTAGAATAGAGTTATAATGATTAACTTCTCTGAGCTTTTACTTTCCCTTCTGCAATCAGGGGGGAAACCTTTTCTGTCTACCTTATAGGATGTTTGTGAGGATCAAATGAAATAATGTGTATTGAAGTTTTGCTTTCTTGTTTCAGAAAAATGCACTGAATATCTTTGAAAGGATGTATTAGCAACGGGGACTAGTGGTCATCTCTGGGTGGGGGAACAGACAGCGGTCATGGCTAGGCAAAAGGTTTCCTTTTCACTGTATATACAGAACTTTCTACCATATGGGAAAAAAGGTAGATGTAAGAATAGCGTGAAATTTAGGCTTAAATAAAATTTTCATAAAAACACAAAAGCATGTTATTTCATTTACATTCAGATCTGATGACTGCAACACCTTGTAACAGAGTCTAGGTATGTTCTATATGTTCTAAATGAGAATTAAAATTAAACAGTAGAAAGCTACATACCTGTTAGGATCACATTTCTTATCTGATGAAAGTCAATGCCTTTAAACTATTTCATACAATGGAAACATTAGTTCAGAGACACTTGAAAAGACAAGATGGAATGAACACGATGGAATTCATATACTGCACTAGAATCTGATATAGTACTTGTAAATCTAAACATTGTTTTATCCTGGAAAATCTGAAATGCAGGAAAAGCAAGACTACTGTTAATAACTTAACCCAATAGAAAATATATCATAAGCTTATTATGTACTGATAAATTTCACTCGTTTGACATTTTAACACACCTACAGCCTCTTTTTTGATTAAAGCTTTGAAATTGGGGAGGGGTTAACTGAAAACAGAACTGTATCAGAGAATTGCATTTGAAATATACACATCCTCAGCTGGATATTATAACAGTATGGCAATAGCCGCTCTGTAACCTTTTAAAAAAAATAAATCTGGGCTGGGCTTGGTGGCTCATGCCTGTAATCCTAGCATGTTGGGAGGCCGAGGCAGGAGGATTGCTTGAGCTCAGGAGTTCTGGGCTTCAGTGAGTGACGATTGCACCACTGCACTCCAGCCTGGGTGACAGAGTGAGACCCTGTCTCTTAAAAAAATATAAATAAACAAATAAACAAATAAATCTGAGTAGAAGTGATGGTGAAATCTCTCCTTAAGGTCCTCTTTCTTAATAAACTGTAATTCAGCAAACATGAAACTTCAGTTACCCAGAAAAGAATTGGGTAATAAATGTGTTAATCATAGGCTGGATAGTCATCAGCACTGTCCAAAGAATACTCACCCCTTCAGTAATTCAAAAGAAAACGAAGAAGCAGAAATCCAGGATTTGTTTCCCCATTACCAAAACACAAGAATGTCCATAGCCATTATTGAGCATTAATCATTTGAAGATCTCCTTCCTGTTAACCTCAAGAGATTTTCATGTTTCTTCCTTACTGTCAGGAGATTTAGCGTTCTGCCCTGGCTCTGTCCCTATAGTTATAAGTTGATCTTATCCTTAAAACTTAAAAACCCTAGTCTTTATTTTGAAACAAGAACAATGAGGGATACAGTGTGATCTTTGCAAAATCATAGAATTTTGAGCTGAAAGAAACTTAAAGTTATCTTAGTTTCTTTCTTTTTTCTTTTTTTAGCAGAACTCTTATTCAAACTAAAATATAAGAAGTAAGACAAAAGCTAGACAGCTTTGTTGGAAGGAGCATAGGAATTTGATGCCTCCCTGCTGGTCTGCCCATCTCTTCCCTGCAGTCCCTCGGGGGAGCCCTAGAGCTCCACAGTACAACTTAAACCATTGAGTTATTCTAACCTTCTCATTTCACAGATTGGTAAAACTGAGTCCCAGAGATATTAAGGGACTTTCTGAGTTCATTGTAAATTTATAGCAGATTCAGGACCTTTTGTTCATTGTTGTATCTATAGTCATAACAACAAACATTTGTTAAATGATTTATTTGGGCTATGCACTGCTCTAAGTATTTCACTTGCAGTATCTCACTTTTATTCCTTACAATAACCCTTGGAGGTATAGTTACAGCTGAGATCAATGTAATTGATAAGAAAAGTGAGAAGATAGGTAAATTGCCCAAGGTCACACGGTCACCATGTTGTCTTCCTAGGCTTCAGTTGCTTCATCTGCAAGAAGGAGCTGGACAAGATAACGTCTGAAGTTGCATGCTAGTGTGCACCTCTGAAATTCTATGGCCATAACTGTAAGTTGTGAGACTGGTTCTTCCACTATGAATTGTTCCTTTAGAACCAATGACACTCTTCTGAGACTCTTAACTATTTGAGTTCTACAGAGGGACATTTTAAGATGCAATTGTTTCAATTCACCAATCAGGGAAATCTAATAACCTTCTACCTGTGAGCAAGTACTACCACTGATCCAATATTTGTTGACGTAATAAATGGCATTGCAGGGGATCAGAATATGCCACCGCAAATATGCCACTTTATTATTTTGAGCTGAAGACAATTGAGAAACAACAGGTGCAAAAGAAGCTCTTGGCCCTCCCCTAGCTGGCTAAGAGCAGGACATAAATTTCTATTTGTAAAAGTGTCCTCCTTTCCTCTCCAGGAAAAGGAAAACGACTCTTAATCATTCTAAACTCTTACCGGCCTGGGCTTTTATTAGCCCAGGGATCAGACATGACACTGAGAGAGGAATCTACATAGCAAACTTTACTACAATAATCCTTATCTTTTATAAATTTATCCCCATATATCTAACTTCCAACGGTTTGCTGCCCCTAAAAGCTTAAACCCCTTTTCCTTTGTCTGGTTACTTCTCCACAAATACATTGTTCTTTATTAAGATGCTAAATAAGTCCAGGTTTTAAACACCCCTGTGGGTTACTCATCTCTGAGTTTCTCCTCTGTGTATGTATGTTGCATATATTAATAAACTCTGTTTTTCTCTTGTTAATCTATCTTTTGTCAGTTTGATTTCCAGTGTCCCAGCTGGAGAACCTAGGAGGGGAGAGGAAAAAGACTTTTTCTCCCCTTCCCTACAGGTTTGATGTGGTATGTTGTTTTGGTCTTGGTCTTTGTGCTCAGAAAACTGTGAAGTAGGTGGTGGGAAAATGTAGAGAAAAAGGCTTCCTTTGAGAAGATTATTCAGCAGAAGTAGCAAAAAGATGAGTAGCAAAAAGTAAATGGAGTTTAAGAATGGGCAAGCAGTAGCAATAGCAGATAATGACTGAGGTAATGTGATAATAGTAAATTTAGAGCAATTTCTTATTATGTAAATGGACATAAATCCATTAAGAATAGGCAAAATTTTGCTTTTCAGTCACCTTCACTAAAAATGTACCTTGGGGCCGGGCGTGGTGGCTCACGCCTGTAATCCCAGCATTCTGGGAGGCCGAGGCGGGCGGATTGTTTGAGCTCAGGAGTTGGAAACCAGCCTGAGCAAGAGCGAGACCCCGTCTCTACTAAAAATAGAAAGAAATTAATTGGACAACTAAAATATATAGAAAAAATTAGCCGGGCATGGTGGCACATGCCTGTAGTCCCGGCTACTAAGGAGGCTGAGGCAGAAGGATTGCTTGAGCCCAGGAGTTTGAGGTTGCTGTGAGCTAGGCTGATGCCACGGCACTCTAGCCCGGGCAAGAGAGTAAGACTCTGTCTCAAAAAAAAAAAAAAAAAAATGTACCTTGGTGCATGAAATACAAAATTTATTACCCCAATAATTCTAGAGGCATTGTGATGACCTTGCAAAGAATAAAGCAATATTTTTATAAAGATAACCAGTTCTTGAACTATGACCAATGTATTATACATAGAGATGATTTCAACTGACATCAAAGTAGCCTGACTCTTTAATCTTCCTTATTTTGTTGTTTCAAATAACATTTAAACTCACAGATAGTTTGCTACTTCCCCTGGTTTGGATTTCCTGCACACAGGGTTAGATTTCTTATCTCTCTGTGTATACATGCCAACCTAAAGAATAGGTTTTTGTACTCACAGAGTAAAATTACCATGATTTTAATAATTGACTTCATAATTCTGTTCTGAGGCTGGGTGTGGTGGCTCACGCCTGTAATCCTAGCACTCTGGGAGGCCGAGGCAGGCGGATTGTTTGAGCTCAGGAGTCCGAGACCAGCCTGAGCAAGAGCGAGACCCCGTCTCTACTAAAAATAGAAAGAAATTAATTGGACAGCTAAAAATATATAGAAAAAATTAGCCGGGCATGGTGGCACATGCCTGTAGTCCCAGCTACTTAGGAGGCTGAGGCAGTAGGATCGCTTGAGCCCAGGAGTTTGAGGTTGCTGTGAGCTAGGCTGACGCCACGGCACTCACTCTAGCCAGGGCAACAGAGTGAGACTCTGTCTCAAAAAAAAAAATAAAAATAAAGATAAAAAAAAGAATGAGACCCTGTCTTTTGAGAAAAAAAAAAAATTCTCCCCCACTCACAGTGTAGCCTTTGCTCCAGTAATACCCAGTTTCTTTTCTTTTTTCCTTCTTTTTTTTAAGTACCCAGTTTCTTATAGTTTCTCAAAACACTCTGTCACATCTCCGTTAAATTGGCACATGCTGTTCCCTCTACCTGGAACACCTTCTTCTTCCTACTCCCCACCCTATAGGCCAGGCTAACTCCTATTCACCCTCCAGAGCTCAGCTCAATGAACTACCACTTCCTCTTGGAAACTTTGCTATTATAAAACTGCAATAAATATCTCTGTACATATTTTTTTCCTTGTGTGTGTCTTTGCACATATTGCTGACTGCGCTATTAGTGGAAATGATTGGAAGTGGAGTTACTGTGACAAAGATTATTCACATTCAAGGATGCTAATCCACATAAAAGCACTTTCTTGAAAGAGAGTCAGGAGTGCTAAAATGCTTATGAAGTCAAACCGTTCCCAGTTGCAAATCAGCACACACAAGTGGCCCCTTCTGCTTCACTCTCCTTGCCCATGAGCCCTTGCCCTGCTGATACCCTTTCCTTTTCATAAATGCCCCTGCTCTTTTCCTGGGGGAGCCTGTACAGATCTGTGCTAGAAATCTCCCCTTCTGCTCCTTCGTCACCCTGGAGCTGTCCACCGGCCTCACCCACCTCCTACCATTCATGATGGACAGAAGCTCCAAGTTGTACAATATAAGATTAAAGGAGCCAAATGGTCAGATGTCAGGGGCTTCTCCAAAACAAACATAATTCAAGGCTTTTAAAAAAGTGTTTTGTTTTTTTTTTCTTGTTTGTTGGTTTTTTGTTTCTTAAGAGGATCTCTCTTCCTCACCCCAGGTAGAGTGCAGTGGTGTCACCATAGCTCAGAGCAATCTCGAACTCCTGGGCTCAGGTGATGCTCCTGCCCCAGCCTCCAGAGTAGCTGATAATATACAGGGGCACACCACCATGCCCAGCTAATTTTTTTTCTATATTTTAGTATAGACGGGGGTCTCACTTTTGCTCAGGCTGGTCTCAAACTCCTGACCTCAAGCTATTCTCCTGCCTCAGCCTCCCAGAGTGCTAGGATTACAGATGTGAGCCACCATGTCCAGCTAAAGTCCTTGATCTTAAAGAATTCTCAGAGTAATGGGTACAGAAGGACACTAACATTCAAGAACACAAGTTAGTAAATGACAGTACAGAGTAGTCTACAAATGTTGTATATCTCCATCATAAAACCATTAAGCATACGCCCAAATGTATTGTATGTATAAATTAAACTCATGGACATAATACTAAGAACTAAAATTATTTTTTTTTTCTTTTTTTTTTTTTATTGTTTGTTGTTTATAGGGGTACAGGTGTTTAGGTTACGTATGATGCCCTTGCCCCCCCTTCCCCCCAAGTCCCAGTCCCAAGCATGTCCATCTCTCGGAGGATGCGCATTGCACCCTTTGTGTATGCATATATC
>RJWJ010020524.1:0-28945 GCA_004363605.1 Indri indri | reverse complement strand
GTTGACCTTGCATTGAAAAGGGGTATGCTGGCTTTCTCCTTTGGAGCAGGGCCAAGACTAGGGTGGGGTCAGTGAGGCTCCTGGGTGCACAATTTAAGAAGGTACTCACCCTCCGGGCTGACACTGAGCTTGTGCCATGCAAAGAGTGAGTGAGTGCCTCCTTAAATTTGCCCCCTGGGTGCCTCCCTCTACAAGAGAGTCATTCACTAGTGTCCCTGCACTACCTAAATTCATCACCTGAGCACCAGCCTTGCGAAACACTGACTCCTTCCATCCTGCCCAACCAGAAGAGAGTTCGAGTTGATGGGCTTGTGCTCAGACAGCCCTCAGAAGTGGCTGGACCCCTTCTAAGTGCTCGCACACCTCCCATTTAATAGCTCACTGGCAAAGTGCACTGAATATTTTTATTAAGCTTTGGGGGCTCTAGTTTCCAGAGTCTACCGTTTTGCTCATTTTGAAGCTTAGGTACTAGTTGCTTTGGGTCAGTCTTCCGGAATCGCTCCCATGCTCCTGCCTCCCTCTGCCCTTCCTGCCCCGCTATTCCAGGCTGGAAGGGGCACAGTTCTGCTGGGATGGCCCTGAGTGCACCACGGGGTTTCCTGGCCCTTAAATGCCTTTCTCAGCCTGCTTCTTCCTCATCCCTCAGAGCCCTGCTCGGGTGTCCCACTCCCTTTGTAAGTGTCCCCTACCCTCCCTGTGATGAAGAATGACCCCTGCTCTGCCTGTCAAGGTGGCCTCCTCGGAGGCAGGGGTGTGTCTTACACGGCTCAGTGCCCTCGGTGCATGCATCCAGGGCTCGGTCCCCCACACAGGCTAGGCGCACAGGTCCTGGAATCAGAGAGCCACCGCCAAACCTCCTGACCCTGCGTTTCCTCACCTGTAAAACAGAACCTTCTAGCAGGGTAGTGGTGAGGATGTCATGAGGTAAAGTGGACAGACCCCTAGACCCAGAGTTGGCCGTGACATGCTCCTGGGACCGCGACCCCCCATGGAAGGGAGCTGACTGATGAGGGGTCTCCAGTTGGGGCCAGGGAGGGGAAGCTGAGATCAATTTTCTGCTTATTGTTATCTGCTCCTTTTAGTGGAAATTTTACTACAAATCACATGGGTCCGGTGCTTTAGCTCCTCCAAGAACTTTCCCAGCCACGACTACAGGATAAGCAGAGCAAGGCGGGGACAGCAGGGCCAGATGTAGTTGTGCCCATTTTACAAATGGGAAAATCAAGGAGGCAAAGCAACTGGCCCAAGGCCACAAAGAGAGCTCTGGGCAGGTAGGCCTGGCCCCCTGACTGGATTCCATATTCCTCCTATCGGGTCCCTTGGTCTGAGGTAACCCTGGCGTCAGGATGCCCTGCTGCTGACTGCCGTCTTCTTAGGCCGTGTTATGGGGTGACTTCTGCCCTCCAATTCCATGTGCTGAAGGCCCCTGTACCTCAGAATGTGACTGTATTCAGAGATAGGGTCTTTACAGAGGTAAGTGAGGTAAAAGGAGGTCATTGGGATTGGCCCAGATGCAATATTGGTGTCCGGAAGAGGAGATTAGGACATAGACTCACCCAGTGGGATGCCAGCGAGGTCACGGTGAGAAGACAGCCATCTGCAAGCCAAGGAGAGAGGCCTCAGGGGAACCAAATCTGCTGACACCTTGAACTTGGACTTTCAGCCTCCAAAACTGTGATAAAATAAATTTTTCTTGGGCAAGCCACCCAATCTGTGGTGCTTTGTTATGGCAACCTAAGTAGACATAATACAGGCCATATGTTAGAATTAAAAGACAAAAACAGTGTGATATGAGGGCAAGGAGAAATGAGAGAACTGCCTAATCCCAGAGAAAACCAATGTTTCATGACTTGGTCTCATCACTGCTGAGACCTTCTTTTTTGTTTTGAGACACAGTCTCGCTCTGTTGCCGGGCTAGAGTGCCGTGGTGTCAGCCTAGCTCACAGCAACCTTCAACTCCTGGGCTCAAGTGATCCTCCTGCCTCAGCCTCCCCAGTAGCTGGGACTACAGGCATGCACCACCATGCCCAGCCTGAGACCTTCTGAGGCCTGTCAAAAGGGAACGGTCTGGAGGACCTTGGCAATGCTGAAGCTCGGGAAGGAAATTGAGTTTTCTTCTGTGTTCAGCAGTGCTTAGAAGGGGCAAAAATGGGCATGATTTAGTGGGTAGCAATCTAGGACCTCACTTGGGAGACAGAGTCAGGCAGAGAAACTGAGGGATTCTGCTGGGGAACTTGCATCGGGTGTGGGGGAACACGGGGTTCAATTTCAGATACTCCTGGGTTTGAACTACAGACACTGGACAAGTTACTTAACCTCTTCAATACTGTTTCCTCACCTTTAGAATAGGGACAATGTGTTCTCTACTAAGGCAGAAGTGTAAGTGTCATGTCTGGAGTAGAAAGCGGTTCCCTAAGTGGTGGTTGCAAGGATTAGGTAATTAAATATGAAATGTCCGATTTCAAATCAAAAGTGTAGTTTATTATGTCTCAAACAACAAGCAGTACAATTAATCAAAGTATGTGCTTAAACTGTTGACACAGTTTTGCCATCTTTTTATTTATTTATTTCAGGATATTATGGGGGTACAAACATTTTGGTTACATGTTATGACTTTGCCACACTCAAACCATGATTTGGGGTGTGCCTTTTCCCCCTACAACGCCCACCGCATCCATTAATTGTGAGTTTACCCACCCCCAACCCTCTAATCCCTGGAGAATATTACTACCGTGTGAGCACCGTAGTGTTGATCAGTCAGTGCCAATTTGATGGCGAGTACATGTGGAGCCTATTCTTCCGTTCATGTGATACCTCACTTCGGAGGATGGGCTCAAGTGGTTTTGCCATCTTAATGGTAGCTTGTTTATGCCAGCAGCGAAGAAGCCTGGAGAGCAAGTGGTGATGAAATCGCCAAAGTCGTTTTTGACAGCCTGATGAGAATTGAATATTTTTCCTTGCAAGAAGTGGTCCAAAGTCTGGAAGAAGTGGTAGTCAGTTGGTGCAAGGTCTGGTGAATATGGTGGATAACAGAGAGTTTCCGTCCAGCTTCTGTAGTTTGAACGGCATTGTTTTTTGCGACATGTGGTCTTGCAAGAGGATTGGCCTGTCTCTGTTGGCAATCTTCACTGCTTAATCACAAGCATTCTTATCATTTCAGCCATTTGGTTGCAGTAGATATCCATTGTAATGGACTGACCAGGTTTCATGAAGCTGTAGTGGATAATACCAGCACTGGACCACCAAACAGATACCATTAGCTTTTTTTGATAAATATTGGATTGTGTTTCAGCACTTCACCTTTGTCTGGCCATTATGCCGAATGCTTGTGATTATCAGAAAGAATCCATTTTCATCACATGTAACAATACAGTATAGAAATGGTTCACCTTTATGTCATGACAGCAAAGAAAGGGAAGCTTCGAGAAGATTTCTCTTGTGACACTCATTCAATTAATGCAATACCCTTCTATCAGCTTCTTTGCCTTGCCCATTTGTTTCAAATGGTCCAATATTGCTGTCAATGTCAAACCTTGCTGCTAATTCATGCATAGATTTAGGTGGATTCACTTCCACGACAGCTTTCAGCTCATCATTATCCACCTTGGTCTCAGGTTGCCTACGTGGCTCATTTTCAAAATTAAAATCACCAGAATGGAACGTCTCAAACCATTGATGTACTGTGCATTCATTAGCCACATCCTTCCCAAACACTTCATTGATATTTCAGCTGTCTGCACTGCATTGGTTCCACGATGGAACTCATATTAAAAAATAACACTAATTTTTGACTTTTCCATAGTTTCACAAAAATTGCTCTAAAAAAACTTTTGAAAGATAATCACAAGCCAAAATGTGCCTTTGAAAGAATGAGGATGTAACTTCACAGTAACAACAAAAGAAGTGTCAAAGTGACATGTTATAGATACCAGCTATCAAACTTAGCACTTAAGGAAATCAGACATTCCATACTTAGTAACCTAATATTACTATCACTTCATTTATTAACACTTCCTCTGGTGTTGCTCTTGCATTCCCAGGACACTGGGAGAGCAGGAGTGGTGTAGTTGAAGGTGGGGAAGAAGACCCAGAGGCCAAAAACCCAGCAGAGCAGGCAGGTGGGAGCCAAGGAGGGAACAGGGGGGAGAGAGAGAGAGAAGGACATAGCTCCCCACTAACATGGGGCCCAGAAGGTACACAATGCCTGCTCAGGAAGTGGCAGTTGGGGTGTCACAGCTCAATGTTATAACAAGTCATGGTCACGTTGCTTCTTTTCCCAGCTGCCTGCTTCTCCAAACTGCTTTCTCCTAGATTAGAAGCAGAAAGGACATGATGTGACTCTGTGTCCCCACTTAGCAGAGTCCCCAAATCAAGTCAACCTGTCGGTAATCAGTAGTGAGCACCCACTGTGTGCTCAGCCCCGCACTAGACACTAAGGAGTGGGAGGAAGGAGAAGCCTTTATTCTTCCCTTTACTCGGGCTAGGCTGGTAAGACATACAGACAAGACACAATCAAATCAAATAATGGGTCTAAAACACCCAGCACATATTATGTGCTCAGTTAATGCAAGCCATTAATCACAGCATGGTTAACCACTAGAATGTGTGGGAAGCAGCAGGCCAGCTCACTGTCTCAGAGAGATCACTGACTTGGAAGTCTGTGGACTTGAAATGGAATATCTTCGGCTGCCACTTAGGGGGTGAGTGGAGACTCCCTGGGCCTCGATTTCCCCTTACATGAGAGGGGTATGTCCAGGGCTTCGTCACTGGGCTGTGGAGTATTCCCAGTGGGAGTTCTATTCAACTTCCAGGACTGGAGGATTCCTGGGTGTAGGGGACTGTGCATGCACAGCAGGTCATTAGCATCCCTACGCCAAAGCCACTAGACACCTGGCGGACAGCTACACACAGATTCTAACATCCCCTAAGTAGTTTGGAATCACCCACCAGTTGGACAGCAAGGTAAAGGATTGTATCAGTCAGGTTCTTCATGGTAAACAGATAACACAGTCAACTGAGTTAGTCTGAGGAGAGCTTAATAAAGAGAGTATTTTCAAATGTGTGGGCAGGAGCCAGGGAAACCACAAGAAATAGTGTAGTATATCAGGGCTGGAAACAGCAAGATATTACCACCCCTGGGCTAGAAATGACAAAAGGATGAGGGAAAGGTTACCGGAACCTCAAGACAGATAGAGCTCTTGAGAGGACTGTGACCTTCAGTGGAGGGACACAGTCAGGCCAGAGTGCACCACAGGAAGAGAGCTGGGGCCATAGTACCCCAGCCCTCCTAGGGTTTCCTGATGGTCAAACCCAACCAGAAGCAAGAGGCAAGGGGGCTGCTGTTGCAGGTCTGACAGGTCGGCCTCCCAGGGTAGGGCGGGGTGGGGCAGAAAATGGATCTAGAGGCCCAAAGTGAAGATCCCGGCACAGATACAGTATGGACTCGACACACAGTAAGGCCCCTCCCTCTGGGCAGAACGCCTCTCAGGGATGCAGAGTAAAGGGAGACCATGAGGGCAGGAGTTTAAGAACATGCCCAGCTGGGCCTTGAGTCCCAGAGACAAGGGCCACAGGCGCTGGGGCCTCACCTCCCCCGCCAGGCCCCAAGACCCCTTCTCACTCCCCTTGAGTGTAACTAGAAGGCGACTGCAGGGAAGTTCTTCCGTGGTCAGGAAGAAAAAGCACAAGGCTTGCCTCAGATGTTGTTTAGTGGGCCCAGCAAGAAGGAGCGTGTCACTTGTCATTGGGACTGTCCACAGCAATTGGGGCTGTCCACAGTGGGCCAGAGCCCAGCTTTGCAGACAGCCCCTGTCTTCCAGGGCCTGGGCATTTGTGACGAGGACCACGCTGCCAACATTAGAGCAGGCACGCAGGGGAAGGCTTGGTCTTACCTTCCCTCCTGAAAAAAACCAATCCTCATTAAGTCTGATCAGGGGGAAGAAACACAGCCCCACTGTTTGAAGTTGACACCAGTGACGCTTTAGGGGGAAGGAAACAGCAACTGTCATGGGGAAGATTGTTAATTATGGTTTTGATCCAATCAGAAGCAGAGCGAAGCTGAGCTGGCTGTATCTCCCCACCCTTCTCTCTCCTGCTGTGCTGCAGCCCGACGTTTCTCACACTGCCCTTAGAAGACACTTAGGTTTGACTACAATTACGGCTTCTGTGAGTGCACACCAGCTTTCAACACACGTTCTGCAGCCGCAGGACGCCTCTCCTCGCTACACGAGCTTGCCGATGCCTCTTCAACAGTATGAATTTATTAGCTGTGCAGGCTTGGCGTTTATGAGGAGGCAAGCCTGGACGGCCCCTCTTCCTTCAAAGCCGGCGGAACGCAGCGGATGGATGCCAGGGAAGAACATTTCGTACACAACAGAAGCGAAACGACGAGGAGTGGCGATAAGCACTAATGGAATCACGTTAGCTGAATCATGGACTCCTGATTCACAGTATAACTATTTTATTAGACAATAAAGAATGTCTTTACTCCTAAGAAATGGATTCTTAGAAAATTTCTATGAAGGAACCTCTTGAGCACTCTGTGTACCACGTTAGCTCCCCTAATGGGCTGGAAGGGTGGTATTGACGGTGCAGGGAGGCTGTGTCTGAGGTGGCAAAGCGGTGGGCACTGCGCCCTCCCCGGGCCCCCAGGCAGCGGCACTCCTCTTGTCCCTTAGTTTCCTAGAGCTGACCTGTAAAGGGTCGCATATTTGGGGCTTCGCGGGCTGTACAGTTGCTCTCACGTGTTTTTGTTGTAGTTGATGTCGTTCTTCTTTTTCTTCTTCTTTTTTTTTACAACACTTTAAAGATGTAAAAACATTTCTAGCTTGTGGGATGTACAAGAACATGCCATGGCTGGGCGTGGCCATCAGGCTGAAGTTTGCTGACCTTGGAGTCACAGAGAGGTAGTTAATTTATGAGTGTCCTAGTCCATTTGCACTGCTATCATAAAATATCTGAGATTAGGTAATTTATAAATCATAGGAATTTGTTTCGCACAGTCCTGTAGGCTGCGAAGTCTAAGATCAAGGTGCCAGCAGATCCGGTGTCGGTGAGAGCTGGCTCTCTCTGCTTCCAAAATGGTGCCTTGTTGCTGCACCCTCTGGAGGGGACAGATGCTGTGTCTTCCCATCGTGGGAGTGCCGAGGGAAGGGCCTGGCTAGTCGCCTCCAGCCCTTTGATAAGTATTGTCTCATTCATCAGAGCCCTCATGGCCTAATCCCCTCCTAAAGGCCCCACCTTCAACACCGTTGCATTGGGGATTGACTTTCAACACGAACTTTGGAGGGGACACAGACATTCAAGCCATAGCAATGAGCCTCACAGATGGAGGACCCAGCACTGAAGAAGCCCCACTGGGGAGTCAGTTATTCAGGCAGTAAATGTCTCCAAGTGCCTCTGCATGCCAAGCATTATTCTAGGGCATGTAGGATACGTCAGTGGGCAAAGTAAACAGGGACCCCTGCCTTGTGGTGCGCACATTCTAGTGCACTGTCTTGGTCAGCTCAGGCTGCCATAATGAAGTACCACAGACTGGGTGGTTTCAATGACAGCAATTTATTTTCTCACAGTTCTGGAGGCTGGAAGTCCAAGGTCAAGGTGCCAGCTTGGTTGGGTTTCTGGGGAGGCCTCTCTTCCTGGCTGCCTTCTCTCTGTGTCCTCACATGGCCTTTCCTCAGTGCAATCTCATGGAGAGAGAGGGGGAGAGAGATCTCTTCTTCCACTTATAAATCCGCCAATCCTATCACATTGGGACCCTGCCTTATAACTTCATTTAACCTTAATTGCCTCCTAAAAGCCCTATCTCCAAATACAGTCGCATTGGGGGTTAAGGCTTCAACATATAAATTTGGGGGGACACAATTCATTCCATAGCATGGGGAGGGAGAAAAGTTTAAATACATAATAAGCAAATACATAGGAGGGTGATAAGTACTAAGGGGAATGTAAACAGAACAATAGGAGCTGCTGGAAGAACATGTACGGTGAAGAGAGGGGTCCAGGTCACCTCGTTTCACATTCTAGCCTCACCAATTCTTGGCTGTGTGACTGTGGGGGGTGTTTCTTAACCTCCATGAGTCTCAGTAGTCTTCTGTAAGGGAGAATGATCTTCAAGGGCACTCGAGGGGAGTAAGCAGATGAGCATGTTAAGCACAGGGCCACGGTAGGAGACAGATCTTACCATCATCCTCACGTAAGTAGCAGCAGTGTTGGTGGCGGTGGTATTAGTAATAGTAGCAGTGTTGTCAGTCTACAATGCGTGAGTTAAATTCACAAATCACCCACTGATTCATAGCCACAGCAAGGCTGCCAAACAATCATGATTATCACTGAAAGGCTAACAGGAGTCATCAAGCCCAAAGTCTTCATTTCTTCAGTAAATAAACTGAAACCCAGAGCGGAGAGGGGACTGGGCTTTGCTCAGGGCCCCACAGCAAGTCTTGGAGTTCCTCCTAACCCCAGCTTAAGGCATTTCTCACCCCTTTACTCCTATGCTAATAACTTCTCTTCAATGTCATCTCACACCCCAAAGGGCCCTTAGAAGGCATATACTCCAGTGCTTCAACCTGAGTGCTAATCCTGGCCCTGCCACATACCAGCTGTAGGACCTTGGGAAAGCTGCTTAATCTCTCTGTGCCTCAGTTTCCTCATCTGTAAAATGGGGATATCAACAGAACTAATCTCATGTGATCAGTATGAAGTTCGAATGTGTTACTATTTATAATATACTTAGAACAGTGCCTGGAACATGGTAAGCACTTTAGTAAGTGTTTGTTAAATAAAATAAGTTCTATGAAGAAAATACATTAATGGGGAAGAGAGCCACCAGGGGTGGTTGGCTACTTTATCAAGGTGGTCAGGGAGAGCATCTCTGAGGAGGTGGTTCTTGAGCTGAAATCTAAATGCTGAGATGCCAGCTGTGAGGAGAGCTGGAGAATAGCATCCCAGGCAGAGGGAGAGCACATGCAAACACCCTGGGCGGAAACTAATTGGGCGTGTTGAAAAACAGAAGCCTAGCATGGCTTCTCAGTGACTGCGGATGGGTAGGCAATGCGATGGAGAAGAAAGCAGGGGCCAGATCAAGGGGAGCCATGTAATGGCTGAATTTTGTTTTGTGTTACCTGCGAAGCCACGGGGTTATTGGCAGACCGCTGCCGAGGGGTGAGCTGGAATAGACAGCGATGAGAGCAGGGACAGCAGGTGCTCCCACCGCAGCAGCACAGGCAAGGGATGACAATGACTTGCACAAGGGTAAAAGTGGTGGGAGGCGGTGAAAAGTGGATGAATTTGTGAAAAATGCTGAAGGCAGAGCCACAGGCCCTGCTGATGAATGCAATGTGCAGGCAATGTTTACAGAGAGGTTAAGGACAACTCCCCTGTGTTGGACCTGATCAACTGGGTGTAGCAGTGTCCACAACTGGGAGGGGGAAGAGTGGGCAAAGAGCAGGCTGGGGAGAGGCAACCGGGAGTCCGGTCCAGAGCCTGTTGAGACGCCTATGAGAACTCCAAGAGGAGATGTCAAGTTGGCAGTTGAACATTCAAATCTGAATCTTGGGGGAAAGGCCAGGCCTGGGAATGACGCGGTATCAGCATCAGACAGGATGAGAGCGTGCACATAGAGAAAAGGAGCAAGAACCACGTCCTTGGCCAACATTGACTCCAGGGAAGGGGAAGCTGCCAAGGAGACAGGAGCCAGCAGTCTGGAGCAGGAGGAACCCCAGGTGAGTGAGGTGGCGTACAAGCCTAGAGAAGATAATGGTTCAAGAAAGCCAATGTGATCCTCTCCTTAGTCGAGTAAGATGAGAACTGGCCGCTGGATTTATCAGGATGCAGGTGATGCGTGACATAGCAGGAGTGGTCCCAGTGGAGTGGCAGGGACACAGTCTGGCTGGAGCGGGTCCAGGGAGGGTGCAGGGAGAGGAGGTGAGAACCATGAGTGTTGTCAACTCTTTTGAGAAAGGTCGCAGAGAACCCGAGTGTGAGAACAGGGTAGTGGCTGAAGGGGGAAGGAGGATTACAAGGTGGGGGAGTGTTTCCGAGAGTCAATTTTAAGGCACGTTTATGGGAGAAAAAAGCTGGCAATTCAGAAGGGCGAGGGCAGGTGCAGGAGCCAAGTCCATGAGCAGGCGGATCGAGGGTGCAGGAAGAGGGTCGGCGTGAGGAGATGGGGGAAAGCAGAGGATGTGCGAGCAGGTGCCGGGGAGTTGGGGAACTTAGAGGTGGGCAGATGTGGTAGTTCTTTGACTTCATCTGTTTTCTTTATGAAGGATAAGTAAAGTTACCAGCCCAGAGTGAGGAGCTGGGGAGGGAGGGTTGCTTTTTAAGCAGAGCAGAAGGTGTGAAATGATCACATGGGGAGTGAGACGGCGAGTTCACGGGGGAATGTGGTAGGGTTGTCTGCAATGCTGAGTCCCCTGGAGATCCGGGTTCCTGCACAGACTGAGCCCAGGCAGCACCGTTCGCTTGGTGTTCTCTAGGCACGTTCACAAGAGTGCCGGATCAGAAAGGGATTGTTTGGGTTGAAGTGGGATTGGAGTGATGCCCGGAGGGAAGGAAGGGGAGAGCCGAGGGAGGGAAGCAGTTTTGCAAGGGAGTGAGTGTAGTGCTGGGCTCAGCAGAAAGGGTGGAAATGAGGACACAGGTGCATGATTGACAGGAAGGAAGTGAAAGGGTCAGGGGGCCATGGGGATCAAGGAATTGTCAGTGCATTTGCACCAGAGTGATCTAGAGGAGGGATAGGAGGTGGTGGTCAGGGGTGGTGGTTGCAAGCGACATGCGGGGCTGGTTCAGTGGTTGTGATAAGGGATGGTCTCAGGAGTGGGGGCCCAAGGCAGGAGGAGAACAGAGATTGTTGGCTTGGAAAGGGCGAGGAGCTGAGAGGCCATGGTTATGAGAGACCCTTCCCATGGGTGTTTAAGTCCACCACAGTGAAGACAGGAAAGGTGACGGGGAGAAAGGTAGGGGGCCAGGGCTGAAGTCATGGGTGAATGGCAGGGTCGGGGGTGACTGGGACTTTGGCCGGTGGCAGAAGTGTGATGATATGCTTCGAAAGAGCTGGAAGCCTTGGGTGAAGGAGACAGGCAAGGGGCTGGAAATATCAGTGGGAATCCGAAAGGACACCTGCCCACCTCCAGACTCTGAGCTGTGAAAAGTTAACCCTCTACTCTTAGAAAGGCCTGTGCAAAATGCCCTCAGGGACCTCTAGGTGCCATTAGAATGAGAAGGCTAAAGAACTATCCAAAGCTGAGACAGGGATAGAGGTCTGTCTGCTTTCGATATGGTAACATATTCTCTGTGTTACGAAGGGCCCAGCAGATGGGTTTGGGGATCAGGGAGGGATATTCAGTGGCATAAAGGGAGGCACAGTCTAGACTCTTCTCCATCACTTGCTTCTCTCTTTGCCAAAAGTTTTTCTAATGACTTTGCCTTGAAGACTTAAGGGCCGTCTTTTTCAACTTCATTCATTCACGCACCTTTGTATACATTCATTTAAATGTATTGAGAGCCTGAGCTCCGCCAGGGTCTAGGCTGGGTGCTGGGGACACAGGGATGTCATAGCTGGACCATGGCCACATCAGGAGGTGGTTGGAAGTACCGTGTCCCTGACAACGGTTACACTAATATGTTAATAATTAGGAAATATTGACTTCAAAAAAATTTAGAACAGGTTCAAGGTTATCACTATAATGTCACTTTTCCTCACCTGCATACAAGAATGCATTCTTAGCAGGGGAGAAGCGGGGTTAGGGCCAGCAGGCTGGGGTTTGTGGGTGTGCCTCCCAACATTGTCCTAACCCTGAAAGGCAGTAACAACCTAGGTTACTTACAGGGTTCAGATCCCAGAGTTACCACTTATTACACATTTGACCTGGGGCAAATTGCTTGACCTTTCTGAGCCTCTACTTTCCCGTCTGTAAAATAGGACTAACAATACCCCAAAGGATAGAATTGTCAAGAGGATTAACTGATATATAATGAATATAAAAAGCAGCCTAGTACATAAGAAGGTCTCTAGGTTTAATTATTATTGCTAATATGTTGCAGTCTACCTTCTGGGTCAAGTGCGTTACAGTGGGAAAGGTGTTGGAAACGCTAGTCTGATGGCAGAGGCAGTGCACCTAGGTGAATATAATGCAGATGGCTGAGCAAATTACAGTGCCAAGAACAAGGTGCTATGGAAGTAAGGATGAGGAGATGGTCAGGAATCACAGCTCTCAGACCCTTCCTGAGTTGAATTTCCTAGACGCAAAGTGATTTTCCTGACCCTTATGGACAGAGAGAACCAGGCTAATCTCAAAGCAGCTATTATAGAACACTGCTGGGGACAGAGTAAGGGCTATATGCATTCCTGTTATTATTTTTCCCTTATGTCATTTATGAACATCTAGAATTTTTGTGTTTCATACCAAATCCTGACAATACCACATTGACTTATAAATCAAAGGGCCATCCTCATTTAAATAATAATAACAAAGCCTTTAGAATTGTGTCTTAGAATTAGAAAGCAAGTACTCACACCATGATAGGATTCTTTACTTTAATAAATAATGGATTCATTGCAGGGGTTCTTAACCTGTGCTTTATGAACTGTCTGAAAAGTCATGCAAATGTTTATGAAAACATGCATTTGTTGAGCTTTCATCCAATTTCCTAAGAGACCCATGTCCCCCAAATAGGTTAAGAAACATTGAGCTGTCCTAATTAAAATAGAATTCCATTTACAAAAAAATAAATAAATAAACTCACCATAAGCTGAACTCTTGGGCAAGTGAAGAGGTATCCAATCAGGCAATTTCCATCCACTGTGGGCCCAACTCTGCTCTGCGGTCAACTCCGTATGTAACGAAACAATGCATTAAATGTGGTTTGTGCTGTCGAAGATGGTATCAGACAGCATCCTAGCAGGAGACAGATGGCACATTCAAATTAGGTGGTGTGAGGAGAGGTTAATAAAGGGATTGTTTACAAAAGCATGGGCAGGATGTTGTAAGCCACAATAGACGATGTGGTACTCTGGGGCTAGACCTGGTGGGACACAGTGACTGCCCCTTGGCCTGAAGGAGAGGGAATCATTGGACATGAAAATAAACTGGGCAGGGAGGGCCACCTGGCAGAAGAGTGACCTTCCTGCTAGTAGAAGGAATCAGCCATGTTACAGTGTCCCTGTGGGGAGGGAGCTGGGCAAGTACATACCCCGGACTCTCTCCTGCCTTCTTGTCAGTGCCTGCGATCTTCTCTTTTGGTGAGGGGGCTCATTGGCGTGGTCCCTATGGCCTCCAGGGCACAGAGGTGAGTGGAGAAGGGAAGGTGGAAGGGAGGGGGGTTGCAGTGGGTAATGTCCAGCTCAGAGACCTTGGCAGGGGAGGGGGATAGAGCTGAGTGGCTCATGTGAGAATAACATACGAGATAATCAGAGATGCAGATGTGATGCATAAATTCTCAGAGGGGAAGAGTAGATAGTGTTTTCATAGGAGGTTGAGAGTGTGAACATTTTAGTGGATGCGAACCTTAGTAAATATAAAAACTTATAATCCTGAACTCCTGGAAACCAAATGGCCATCTCAGTTTCCCCAATATCAGCACACAGCTGAGCCCAATTTAGATGTTTATTAAGTGTTTCTCAAATAGAGTTGATTCCTATCACTTATTTTTTTAACTTTTATTTTGAACTGATTATAAACTCATAAGAAGTTGCAAAAATAGCACAGAGAGGTCTGGTGCACCCCTATTTTGCCATGAGAATAAAGATTGACAAAGCGTGCAGAATGTTGGACACGCTGCAGGTACTTGTTGTCGGGAGCTTCCGTTATCTGGCAGCTGCAGAAAAGTCACTAGAAAGAACTCCAGAGTCTGACATGAGTTCAGACCCTCAAACCCAGGTTCTTTTACTAATTAGCTGTGATGACCTTGGGATGATTGGTTAATCCTTCTTGTCTTAGGTTTCCCATTCTTTAAATGGTAATTTTACCTTCCTCATAAAGAAGTGGTGAAGATTTAATTAAACATTCCATGCAGCGTCTGGTACACAGTATGTGCTCGATAATTGATGTTCTTGTTACTAGATGGCAGGTTAAAGATAAAGACTATCCTCCTTCTGTCTGTGTAAAATCTAGCAAGACTTTGGTTCAGACAAGGTGCTCAGTAAATTGTTGACAAATGGGTGCATTTATTAGGAACTGGATCTTGAACGAGCTGGTGTTCTTGAACCCCTAATCAGGCACCAGATCTGCTAGGCCTGGTGTGTTGCAGCTTGGAGCCTCCAGGAGCTCTTTCTCTTGGAGCCCCATTCATCACCCCAGACTTCTGCATGCCGACATGGCGAGTGATGCATCACCAAGCCCCTTATCACGCGTAGGAAGCCCGCTCTCCATTCCCACCCTCATGTAAATACAACCGGGAGCCCATTCATCAAGGGCACGCAGCGTCTCCTGGTAAACTAAACTGCCTAATGTACGGTGAACATGGACTCCGTCTACGGCATACTGAGCAGCCTTAGCGAGGCGCCTGGTGGGATGCATGCCGAGTTTGGCCTGCTCACGCTCAGGAGACAAACCCCTGCATGTCACAATGTGGCTGTCTCTGACACAGGTTGCCAGACTCGGAAAGTGGCGGCGGAGTGTGAGCTTCACAGTCAGAGAGATCCAATCGGGCTCCAGCTCCACCCTGCACCACGTGAACTTGGAATGGTTACACGGTCTCTGTGAGCCTCAGTTTCCTCCTTCGCCTTGTGGGAGTGGCAAGAGCAAACTTTCAGAGGGGCGGTGAGAACCGCCGTGCGCAGTGGGGCCTCTGCAGCCACACTGGAACGAGGCTAGTATGCAGCTCGCCGTGCGACAGGCACACGACTGTTTTCTGAGGGAGACACGGAAGTCCTGACTGGAAAATCAGAGGTTATGCCCTTAGGGAAGGTCGCGTGGGGATTAGTGAAGGAACGTTTCTGTATTTCCTTATTTATTCTTTCAATGAACATTTATAGTGACAAACTATATGCCACTATATGGGGGGGGGGGTGAGTACAATAGCCCCTGCTCTTTAGGGGCTCACATTCTTCTAATGGCAAAGAAAATGTGAAACAAATTTAATGCACAGCCTTGAGCTGACTGCTTCACAAGGAGAAGCACAGGGCTGGGAAGAGGCAAGGGGGCCCTGGCTCAGCCTCAGGGGTCCTAGAGGCTTTCTTAGGGCCAGGGAGAGCTGGCTATGTGTTCCCATGTTGTGTTTTACATCATTGTTTTTGAGAAGTTTTGACATTTGCAACTTTGTAGCCCATTTCAAAGCAACGTTTGGACTCTGTGTTTAACTGGCTTTAGCACTGACAATCCTTTTACACCATATTCTCTGTTCCTGAGCTCTTAATTTCACTTCTCTGATTTCTTTGGACTGAGATCATTCCCCCGGACTCCCTGCAATACCAAAGAGAATATCAAGATCATGCTTCCTGAGTGTTTAGAGATGGGAGATAATCTTCGCATGGCCTTCATAAAGGAAGGACAGCTTGCCTGCCGTACTTGCACTGGGTCATAACAACTTTTGTCCCTCCAAACTTGATAGATCTGCGTCATGGTATTTAGAGTACCATAGGAGAATTCTGAGGGCAGCTGGACTTTATTTCTTCGGCAGCAAACCTATTTTATAATTTCTGCTTAGGTACTTATTAGGCTATTTTTTGTCTTTTCAAATCCAAATTTTTGATGATGGTTGCTAAGAGTGAGTTTCATCAAGGATTTTACTTTTAAATGCAATGATCCTTTTAGGTTATTTTTCTGGCTCAGCAAATTTCTTTTTTAAAACCTTTATTTGTTGCTTCTACAGAATATACTCTACACTGATGCTTTCTTCTGGAATACAAATTATGTGTATGTTTGCAATCTTCTGTATTTATCATTTTCTCTGGCATGACTCTTAAGTTTTTGTCCTTTTCTTCTGTGTTCTAAGAGAGGTTGTTAAGCTTGTAGTTCACAGCTAGAATAAATATCCACAGCCCCTTGGACGCAACAGGCATACCAACTTTGGCCATTCTCTAGCCTGAACTAAACAACTTCCAGAATGGTCTATAATTCTGCTTAAAATGGCAGTGGTGTGAGATGAGGTGGGACAGGCAGGTGATGGCTGAATCATGAGTGGCCTCGTGTCCTGTTGGTGGTAGGGAGCCACCCACGACTTTTCAGCAGAGCATGGCACAGTTTTGTGTTTCAGGAGGTTCACTCTGGCAGCTGTGTGGAGGAGAATGGACTGGAAGAAAAGAGACAGAGGTAGGAACACTAGCACAGAGCGAGGCCTAAAACTGCCCTGCAATTGACTAGTATCTTGTCTGAACTAGCTGGCAGATGGGGAATTAATGCAGACACAAGCAACGATGTTTAAAATGTTGAAGACTAAATAGATCATTGCAGCTATACTTGTGTGTGATTTAAAAGCAGGTGATGCAACACCCCCAAAGTAATAAACTTCTCTCAGAGATGAATTAGGATTCAGTCTGGCAATTACATTAAGGTTTCTGATAGATAGCTCACATGGAGAGCTGCAATTATGATACATATCGCTATTCTGCATGGTGAGCTCACATAACTCATCATGTTGGTTTGAAGTTTAACAGGAGGAAGGTATGTAAAAGACTCTTCACTTTAAGGGGAAATGCCTGCCTCTGATTTCTGTTATTTTACTGATAGCACTTAAATAATTAATTCTTTCATGTGTGTTTGAAGGTGAATAATAAATAGATCTATGTGCACCTTCCTTCTTATTTTTTCAAGCTAATACAGATAACCTCACTTAGAATGCATAAATCTTCTAAAAATATTTTGTAAACCAACTTAATCTCTCCATGTAGGAAAAGAAGAGAAAATAATTCTGCACTAAAAAATGTAGAGAAAAGAAGGGGTGGGGGAGGGGAAAGTACATGGGCCATGGGCTCTGGTGGACCCAATTTCTTAGCTCTGCCACTTTCTAGAAGTGGGCAGTTATTTAATATGTCTTAGGCCCAGTTTTCTGCCTGAAAGTTGAACATAATAGGGGTGTCATGAGGATTAAATGAGGTGACATGTGAAAGTGCAACACAAAATAGGTGTTCAAGAGAAGTGAATTCTTTTAAAATAGTTTTATATTTCTTAGAGTTGAAATACATTGTTAATAGAAAAGGGCATCCAAAGCAGCTCCTACAAGAACAAGTCAACCAATATCCACAGGTAGTAAATAATTATTTCCTTGTGTTAATAATTGCATCTGAGTCCTTGTGGAGATAGCAAAAACTACCCCTTAGTACACCCCAGGGAGCTCCTGTATGTAAGATACTGTATTAAAGGGTGTTTTTAATGTCTTTGGAAAATGTCTTCATTTTAAAGGATTTCTAAATGGAGATGGGGTACACTCATAAAATGTTGTCTAAATAGAGCAGGCATCTATCTACTGCCTTTGAAACCACACGGAGGCCTGATTCTTCAGTAGAATTATGGACAAGGTTCTGGTCTGTGCTCAGGCTGCCTATGTCTATACACAAGGTGTCTCCAGAGAGACCTGAAGGGCACTGGCACTTGGTAAATCAATAAGCAGGGACTGGGTGGAAGCATGCCAAAGATTATGTTTTGGGAAGGCCCAGGTCCCTTGCACATCTGAAGGTTGACTCCTGGAGAATGTCAGAGCATTCACAGATCATATTGCTGGGAGGCCAAGTGCATTACACAGTACTGGAAAAGCTGGGGAGGCAGGAATGGAGGTACCCCATGCAGGGTGCTTCAGTGCAGGGCAGAACACCTGGGACATTCTCTCTGGACGTAAGAGAGTACTACCTATCCTCCTTACTAGAATAGCCACAGCCCACCTTGCAGACAACAGGACACACTGGCTGCAATTTGGACCTTGGGGATGGGTCAGAGCTTAGATGGAGTTTCTCCTCCCTCCCATCCATGGTCCTTGGGTAACTGGCTGTAGTTAGAGTCAAATGAGCAACTGACTTGAAGTTAGAGTTAACTCTCACCTGACTTGAAGTCCCAACTCCATCACTTACTTATGGGATCTCCAGGATGTAACTTCTCAGTTTCCTCATTTATCAATTTATCATATAGTGGTAGGCACGGAAGATGCCTTTATCCCCTCCCTCCTTACTTATATGCTTATATCTTGGGCTGAGTATTTCCCTTCTGGACACAGAAGAAATCTTCCTGCTGGAGTTGCAGAGCCCTCTGTTGCCCGAGTCTGTTCATCTCTTTCTTGGCCGACTCTCTGCGCCCCAGCTGACGTCAGACAGGGCAGTTCTTCTCTGAGTCAGGACTAGTGTGCCCAGCCCCCACCCCATGACACTGGCTTCTTGGGAAGAGTAACCATGTGCGGGGCTCCTAAGGCCACCCAAGTGGTCTAGAGAACTAAATTAAGACATTGCTTATAAAATAATGTTTCCATAGAAACCCAGCCTGTGCCAAAGCTGAGAAAGTTTGGGTTTTTAATCAAGCCTCTCTGGGAAGAGGGGATTATCACTTGGAAATCAGCTTAGGAGAAGATAACTTGATACTTGCTGAGTGTCCTCTTTACAGATTTCTCCCAGCACAGCACAGGGGCCACCAGGCCATGCCTTGTGCAATGCTGATCATCAGTGTGGGCTGGGGGAAGCAGGACAGGGCGGAGGGAGCAGCTGTCACTTAGCACCCAAGATACCTGAGCTGTCATTCCCCTAATCCATCAGGGAACATCATATTCACCAAAAACTCCAAAAATAAGTGCAGCTACCCCCTAGATGATGGCTCATGAAGAATTTCCCAAGCTGGTTTGTAAAAAGAAGGTTGGAAGGTGAATATAAGAACATTTTAGAATATAGAGGACATGGAATTCCTTGCCCCAGAATGGTGTTCACTTTGCAAACAAAAATGGGTTCAAGAAAGGTTTAGATAGTATTTTCAAGAGGGTGTTCCACATAAAAACAGTTCAGAGTGGTGCTTCTCAAAAGAGTAAGATATATTGGAGATATGCTGGGTAAAATAGTCATCTCATAGAATTATACAATACACATTTGCATGTCAGAGACTCTGAGATCTTAGTAAAGATGCCTGTTTAATTTTGTTGTGTTCAGTGTTTCCCAAACTTATTGATTGTGGAACCCTTTTGATGTCCCTAATAGCACCCATCCCTCTGTTTAGGCCCACACTTCAGGAAACCCTGGCAAGTTTCCATCACACTTTTCCTCAGTGTCATCTTTGTGGCCATCCTCAAAGAATGAGGTTGACCCAATGTGTCATTTCTGCTGTGTTTATATTCTCACAGTCTCTACAAACTAGTATGGATATAAGAAATCCGTGAGCCCCTAAACTTCTAGGAGCATCAAGGAAAAGCAGCTGAAGGGAGGAAGTGAGAGAAGATACTGCAGAGCCATAGGGACAGCCCGTGACTCTCCGCCTTACCATATCCTGAGAATAGAACCACAGAGGAGCACACACGACTGTGTGGAACAATAACATTTGGGTTTTTTGGCAAATGGAAACATCAATCTGGTGGAAATATTTTAAGACACTGAGGTTGGAGTATATGGCTCAACCATATTTTTTTGCCGGGTTCCTTTGCCGTGTGGAGCCCCTTCATTTCAGAAATCTGGCTTAAACTCTAATCTCTAAAATCTTATAACCCCAAACTAAGTTATATTTCTGTTGTTCATCTTGAGAGCATTGGTGAATGCAGATATATGCTTAGGAGATTTAGATCTCTGTCTTGGAGCATTAATATGAGTAAGTCATTGTTTATCTTGGACTTAAGAAGATTCGAAGGTTTCAGATCCAGGAAGGCGGAGTGAGGGTCACTTTCATTTTCACTGAGCAGTTCCCTCAGAGGTTATTAAATAGAGTGAGGCTCATTATGCCTACCAGCCAATGTCCCTGAAATGACCTGCATAGATAGCAGTGCTCTAATAATTAAAAATATATATCACACTTGGTCGTCATGCCCCAACAGGGTCTTGGATTCCTGTTGAAGACAATTGGCAAACCTTCCCCTTGTTTTCTCTGTATTTGTGGTTGGCACTAATGTGGTATTGTGGTAAGAGGACAGGCTTTGGAATTAGGCAATCCTTGAGAAAGTTACTTGAAATTTCTGAGCCTCAAGATCCATATTTGTAAAATGGAGAGAGTGGTATTTATCTCAAAGGAATTGTATGGATTAAGATGATGATAATTATTACCGTGCCTTGTCAGTGAGAGGCATGACACTCAATACATAGTAGCTATTTTTGTTGCTACTGTTTTTTATTATTATTTGGTCTGTGGTCATGTCCCTTGATTTTAACCCAGGTGGAAGCTTGACCCAAAGTGCAGCAAAGAACACAGGTTTTGGGGACAAAGGTATGTGAGTTAGAATCTTGGTGCTGTATTTATTAACCATCTGTGTGACTTTGGAAAAATCACACGGCCTCTCTGAGCTTTAGCTTCATCCGTGAAACATGGTGACTTTAAACTTCTCTTCACAGTTGTGAGAAATGGATGGGAAAGTTTAAGGAATCCCCTGAGCACAGTCCTGGCAGGTAGCAGGTGGCCAAAGAATGGCAGCTATTCTTACTCCAGGCTTTGAGGAGGGGGTGTTGTGGATGGATGGAGCAGGGATAGCTGAGTTTAACTTTATGTCTGATTGTGGAGAATGGGTGTCAGAAAATATGACAGGTCACTGAAGAGATAACTGAAGTCAGTTTATAAATGAAATGACTATAAAGTGTGGGACTCTTTGATACTCTAGGGCTATTTTTACCATAATTGTAGCCTGCTGCCTCTAGGTTATATTGGAGCTTGAATATATAGTTATTAACAGCCAACCACGTGCCAGGATGTGGGCTTGGTACTGGAGATACCAATTAATTTATTATGAAGAGAGAATCACTGATGAGAGATGCTTCTGTAATTAAGAGTGAAGAGAATTCCATCTTCCTCCTGTCCCAGCCCCGGCAGTGCTCAGGACTAATGAAATAGAATCACCTAGGCAAGGAGCTGACGACTTTTGCAAAAATCACATTACTGGAGTTCCAAATATAGGATACAGTATCCATGGCATCTTTGGTCTGTTCCATCACACATGCTGTTTCTTGCCTCGAAAGTTCTCACCAACCTGCATCATTTGTATTACATCCTTCTAGGCATAGCTCAAGGATCACTTCTTCCATGAAGCCTTCTTAGACAACAGACTAGTTTAGATGCCTCTTCTCTGGAACCTGCAGTTCTTGCTGTGATGTTCCTTCCCTCTGGCTTAGCACCCACCACTTAGCATCCTCTGGTATGAATGCCTTTCTACTAGACCACAAGCTCTTGAAGGCAGAGATTGTGAAGGGATTGTAATGTGTTGGGGGTAGTAATGATGTGATTTGAATGTGTATGGCATACATACTTACAAATCACAAAAAGACATAATAGTAGTAACTGTTATCGTGACTATTCTGATATCTACAGAATGCTTTGCTGAGCACTCTCTCAGTCTTTCCTCACTTAATTCTAACCCAGCCCCATGAGGCAGACATCAGTAGAGCAGACACTGCATCCCTATTCCCTGTCTTTCAGATGAAGAAGCAATGTCAGAATGATTGTGTGAGTTGAGCAGGGTTAAGCAGCATCAGGATTGGAATTTAAATCCAGGTCTATGCAATTCCAATCCTTTTGCTTTCTCTGTTACAATAGGTATTTTGCTGGCTTGCTTGCTTGTTTAGCAGAAGCCCTAAGGAAAGAGCGACAATCACAAAAACATATGACATACACATAGGCACACACCGACTCTCAGTGGCCAGTGCGGCATAGGAGGGGGCTCTTCAGTAAGAAGTCCCCTAGTCTGGAGCTCTCCTTCACCTAAATTATTTGCCCTTGCCCAATTTTCTGAGACTGGACATCTCTCCACAGAGACAAAAATATAACAACATAAGAGAGCTTGGGCTGTGAATATTGAGAATACTCAGAATGACAGATAGCAGATTTCTCCTGCAATATATGTACTTGAAAGGCGGACAAAATGCTTTGCAAAAAGAGACAGGGACAGGCCAAAAGGGAAACACGCTGTGTTTCCCCACAGCACTGCTTTCTGTGGATCCTTTTCTATATTCATCCACCTGTCTGGTTTTTACTTGCTGCACCAGGGCTGGCAAGGTTGGAGCCCCATCCGGCCACCAGACCAGTGCTTGGGAAGCAGCAGCTTTCTGGGGTCAGAGGCCACCTGATACAGGTACACATTCCAGGTTCCCTGAGGCAGCACAGCTGGGGAGGTGTGTTGAGATCAGTGTCGAGGGGAGCCAGGTAGCCATGGGAACCTCACTCTGAAACTCAAATATGCAGGACAAATTTCAGGAATTAGAAGCCATGTCAACATCTTATCCTGGAGCTTGGTGGCTCCTGCAAGCATGGGGACACCCCCTCTGAATGGCTTCTGCTTTGAGCCATTTCCTGTGCCTGTGCTGCCCCGACTCTCACCAAGGTCAGCATGGCCTCCTCTGCTGCTGGTTCTGCCAGGCCTTGTAGAAACGGTAGAGGAATATGCAAAATTAGAAGTAGTAGATGTATCTCTTTTTGGTTTTGAGATACTTTGTTGTGATGGCTCCAAGTCGAGGTCCATTTTAAGAGTCGTATTGGCATTTTCTCATGTCCTTCCTCCAAGAAAGGCAGTGTGGTTTAGTGGAGAGAACACTGTATTTAGGACAAAAAAAAGATCCAGGTCCAACTCCAGCTCCATCATTTACTATCAATGTGATATTGGACAAGTTAATTACTTCTGTGTACCTGAATTTTGTTTTTGTAAAATGTAATTATCCCTCTCTGGCAGCATGTTCACTAAGGCTGAGAAATGGCTGCCACATAGTAGGTACACAGCATTCGGCAGATTTCTAAGCAAAGGGAAAGAGAGCATGTCACAGCAGAGTGAGCTTGCACTGCAGAGGACCAGGACCTGAGTCAAGCCTCAGCTCACCTCCTGGCCACCCTGCAGCTCAGGTAAAATTTTGGGATCTCAGGTGGCAATGCTGTATTTTTAATCTATAAAACTGAAATGATAACATTTGCCTTTCCTTTCTCGTAAGGTTTTTGTGATGTCTAAGTGACTTCCCACCCACGAGTCAGCTTCCCACCTGCAATGAGAATGGTGGAGTCTTTGGCATGAAGACAAGGGTCTGGGCTCCACTTCTGCCGGCCCTCGGGTCCCCTGGCTTGCAGGCCAAGCCACCTGGTTCAGTGGTTCACAGTCCTGGGCTGCTCATTGGCATCACCTGGGGAACTCTGAAAACTATTCATGCCTGGGGCTCACCCCCTCCACCGAGGTGCTGATGCGGTTTTTCTGGGGTGTGGCCTGGGTATCTGGAGTTTTCACAGCTCCCTAGGTGGTTCTAATGTGCAGCCAGGGTTGAAAACCACTGTCTTAGGGGAAAGTGGATCTAAGGAAATACACGTGACAGCCATATTTAATTAGCTGTGACTCTATCAGTGTGTATTGAGTGCCTACTTTTAAAGTGAGTCCATTACTCTGTGTAACAGCAACCACTCAAATTCTTATTGGACTGAATTGAGTTGGACGTATTTTCAGCTCAGGTTTAAGTGAGTAGAACCACACTCTCCTCCTTTGCCCATTGACTTGTCCTAAATGATCATGGTTGTGTCACGACTTGTCTAGCCACTGGCCACTTCCTTACCTCAGCTCTGTATTTTTTACCCAGTGCAGATGAAGGTCATTCTTTTGTCTCTGGATAAGGAGGGAGGTGACACTGGCATTTTGGCATTTACTGAGAGCCTACAGAGGTTCTCAAACTTTAGATGCATCAACATCGCCCAGAGGGCTTGTTAAAACTCAGGGTTATGGGTACCATCCCAGGGTTTTTGATTCAGTGTATTTGAGGAAAGGCTGAGAATTTGCATTTCTAACAAGTGTCCAGATGATACTGACCATATGGTCCTGGGACCACACTTTGAGAACCCCTGTCTAGGCAGCCTAGATCCTTTTACTATTTACCTCTAATTTCCAAAAAATACTTGGGTGGGCACAACTGCCCCCATTTCAGGGAGCTCATATAGCTGAGTAGATTATTTTGTTTTATACTCTTCTGCTAAATAGCTTGTTAAGGGGCATAGCATTTAAGTGGCAAAGTCAGGATTTGAACTCAGGACCACCTAACTGCAAAATCTGCCCCTTTCTGCATACTACTGTGCCTCCTGCCATTATTGGGTTCCTACCATATTCCCAGCCACATTTCAGGCACCTTTGAGTGACAAGAAACCTCTCCTTAACTTAATTAAAACCTTTTCTGTGGTCTCTATCAAGGAAGGAGACTCAGAGGTGCTTGAGTTATGCACAGCGATAGCAATGGGAGCCTGCCAGTGACCAAGGGCTGCTCGGGGTGGAGATGGCTGTGGGCTGCTGACATCAGGAAAGGCTTCTCAGGTGACGTTGGCCTTAGAGGACATGATTAGAACACAGAAAGGGGCATTCTAGCCTCTACCCCAGCCTCAACTGTGGTTTTTGTCATGGGGTGAGCCTGAGAGGAGGTGGGGTTTCCACTTCTGTGTTAGGCCCAGTTCCTGGACCTGGACTTTGTCCCAAATCCTGCCTCACACCTACTGAAATGGACATGCCTACTGGGATGGGTCCCACCTGGCCTGATGCAGTCCTGCTTTGCCTTTTCCTTTGACCAGATGCACATTGTTTGCCATCAGCAGAACTGGATGGTGCCAGGGACCGTGCTGGCACCACTGTGAGGAAGGCACAGGCAGGAGTGACAGGAACAGGTTCATCACAGGGGCTGTTTTGGAGGAAGCATGGCTGCAGCTGTGTATCCCAGAAGTCACTACAGTTGAGTTTTAGGAAGCCAACCTGTCTTAGGAGAATAATGGCAATAATAACAAGCAAGAGGACCTCTTGGCCTGGCCAGTGCAGAGAACAGCTGCTAACAGCATCTTGCACTGACCTGAGGTTGAGCACAGGGTGAGAGTGCTCGCACAACCCCACAAGTTGAGCCCGTTGGCTCCAGCAGCTTCTGCTGCCCAGAAACCCAACATATAGCCCTGCTGGGCAAGTACACACCACAGCACACCTCTGTGCATGACAGGGGGAGCTGATATCCATAGCCTCTGCCTCATCCGTACCACCTGAGGATGAGAAGCCGGTGTCTATGTCCCATCCAGCTCCCTGTCACAGAAGAACTTTACTTGACTTCCTGGGGGGAGTTTCACTGCTTCAAGATCTTTGCTTACCCCAGAAGGGGCTCATCCTGAGTAGTTTCCCAACCTGTCTCCCTCGATTAATATAGAAACCAAAACAACAGAAGGGCCGTTCCACTGGCATAAAATGAAACGGGAGCCCCAGGCCCTCAAGCCCACTTCATAGCATTAAGCACCTCCCTACGTTCTTCCTGGCCTCGGTTGCCTCATTTGTCAGACTAATATAATCATTTCTGATTTGCATAAGGAGATAAGTAGGCTAGGGGTTATACATTCTTCAGTAAACCTTGGCGTTCACATGTGTGTTTGCAAAGTCCTAACTTGGTGCATGTTGCTTCCTTGTGCGGATGCTGAGAGCAGGGCACATGGCTTGTTGTTAATTTCAGCAAGACTAATGGAGGTAGCTTCCCAGGACAAGGGACATCCAAGGGAGGAAGTGCCTTAGTGAAGAAAGGCTGCACATAGAGGTACCCTCAACCTGAGATGAGATTCAGAGGACCACAGGACTGTTCTGACTGCCCAGGCCAGGGTGGACCTCTCAGTGAGAGGCTTCCCTTGAGTAGTGTGAGGGAGTACAATGTCCTTGGAAAATGCTGAGAAACTGTGCAGAACTGAGCCCACCTATCCAAACCCATAGCAGGTGCCAGGACTCTCCATAAATTATAGCAAACGTCATGAGTGACCAGGTTCTGCACCTGGATTTCTGTGATAGCTTTTCTTCTTATTTTCAAATTTCTTTTCATGTGCTGAGAATTGTCATTTTGTCTTTGGGTATTCCTGCTCAAATAATGACTGGTCTAGTGCTGTTAGGTCCTCTTGTGACCTGGAGCGAAGCCTTGAGAGGAAGGAGGTGGCATTTTGATCTCGGCTAGCCCATTGTGATTGAAAGTAATAAGCACCGTATTTCTCTGCACTTCAGTTTTCTTAGCTGTAAAATTAGAATAATAACACCTGCCCCATCCACCTCACAGGAAGATGGAAGTGATGATTCATGCAAAAGGGCATTGGGTGTTGTAGACAACTTTAAACTCTAAAATATGAGTAGCAGAGCAACCTGACTTGGAGAACCTCTGCTATGTACTGTCATTGTGACCAGTGAATTCTCAGAGCACTATTTGCTCATCTGTCTAATGAGGATGATAACACCCTTGTCCCACCAGGGCCACTGTGCTGCTGGGAATATAAGACAGCATGTGTGAAGCATCCACCACAGTGCCTGGCATATAGAACACAGACCTGAAGCAGCAGTTGCTGTTACAATGATGATAATGATCATGACCATCATCATCACATGGAGGAATGTAGGCATTTCTGCCAGGTAGCCCTGTTTCTTTTGTGGAACTCCCTTTCTTTCTCTCTTGCTGCAGTGGTTCTCAGTACTTCCGTTTAAGTCTTGCTGGGCCTTCCTGTGTCCTGGGTGAAAAGCATTTCCTAGAGCCTTATGGCTCGCACTGTTTGCATCTTACCTCATTTGTGTCCGTCAGGGTTCTCCAGAGAAAGAGAACCAACAAGACTTCTCTCTCTCTCTCTCTCTCTCTCTCTCTCTCTCTCTCTCTCTCTCTCTCTCTCTCTCTCTCTCTCTCTCTCCCCATGTATATATGAGAGAGAAGAGTGAGAGACGTCCCACAATCTGCAACCTGCAATCTGGAGAACCGGGAAAGCTAGTTGTATAATTCCACTGAGTCCAGAAGCCTGAGGACCAGCGCACTGATGTCTGTGGACAGGAGAGGATGGCTGTCCCACCTCCAACAGAGACGCAGGTCGGCCCTTCTTCTGCCTTTTTGTTCTATTCAGGCCCTTAATGGATCAGATGATGCCTGTCCACATTCTTGGGGGTGGATCTTCTTTACTCAGTCTACTGATTCAACTGCTGATTCCCTCCAGAAACACCCTCACAGACACACGCAGACATAATGGTTTATCAGCTATCTGTGAACCCCTTAGCCTGGTCAAGTTGGCACATAAAATGAACCGTCACCCCATTCTGTCAGTTTTGGAGGGATGCTTCTTTTGGGGCTGGTTGTGCCCAGTCCCACCTACGTGTGCCAGTCAGGAAAACTGCCTGATCATTTGCGTAGGAACTTAGGATGCTCTGATAGCAAACTTCCAACTCTTCCTTGCCTGAAGTCTTTGAAAGAAGTGTGCAGACAGACATGTTATGATTCCAGCTTTCCTAACCAGGGGAGGTGCGTGGAGGGTGCTGTGCTAATTAGCATGCTGTCTCCCTCACAGGGTGCCTTTGTGCTGTCTGTCAGCTTCCGCTTGGTAGATACTAAACACTGTTAAGGCAAATGATATCGTGACTGACAACTTAATAGACGTCTTTTTGAACTGAATGTGCTCCCCAGTGCTCCAGTCAGATAAAATTAACAGAAGCCTTCAAGATCATCCTTTCAGGCTGAAGCTTTTGAGAGAGACGTGCCTGTGAGAGCTTCCCGAGTCACGTGTAAGGCATCAAACTCAGTCAAATTGAAGATTAGGGGATTGGCTGTTTGTCAACAGGAATTGATGGAGAACTGAATTTCTACAGTTATTTCTGATGACATGTGGGAATTATGAGGGGCGGAGACAAATATGACTCCTGTTCATGTGAGTGGATCTCCAAATGAGGGGTGTGGTTAAAAATTGTCTCCCTAGGAAATGCACACTTATTCTGATTACATCAAAATACTTAAAATGCTCTTTTTCCCCCTTTTACAGAAAAGATTGCTTTCAGGGCTCATAAAACCAAAACTGTCAGATTAGACTCAAAGTGCTTTCATTCTGGACATGAGTGAGGCTGGGCTCCTTTTCACACCCCAGCCTGTGCACCTCATCTGGAATCCAGGTCACATTAGACCATTTTTAGTCACCCAACAGGCTGCACATTCTCCTGCCTCGTGGCCTTTGCATGGGATTGTTCCTCTGCCTGAAACAACTTCCCTTTCTTGTGGGTCTTGATGACTCCTTGTTATCTTTGGAGAGTCATTTCAAATCCCACCTTCTGTGAAAGATGTTCATACCTCTGATGTTCATACCCAAGAAGACCATTTCCCACCCCCACACACCTGCTGCCCTTATCCATTCCTTGATAGTTGTCCCATCTTGGAATAGTTTAGCTAAGGGATTGTTCCCCACACTGTAATTTCTTTTAGATCAGAGGACATGTCTTTACTAAACACTCTGTAACCAGGCTTTTAGCACAGCACCTGACTCGTGGTGTCACCTCAGTCTATATTTATCCAGTGGCTACAGAGAGCTATAGATAGGAGATGTGGGTGAGTGGATAGAGTTCAGCTATGCCATCGGAGAGCCCTGATTTCAAACTCCTTCTCTGGCCCATAGGAGTGGAAGAGCCACAGGGAGATCCACAACATTCTTGAGCCTAATATGGCCTGATCTGCAAAGGGAGACAGTGATATCTAAAGACACAGGGTTTCTGGGGGAAGTGAATGGCGCAGTCAGGTGCTCTGCTCAGCACATACGGGTCCTGCACAGTGCTTGCTGAAAGGATCGTAGCTGAAGGCAGTTCTCAGAGAGACATTCTCCAAATGGTCTCAGCAAGGCTGAATCATTGGAATACATAGACTCCCAAGGGGCTACTTAGACGAAATTTCTCTGAACTGTCTGAGCAGACACTGGTGGGTGATGGGAAATGCAGCTTTGCTTTCCACCAGCTGAGGCTGGTCCTCAAGCAGCACCTGGCCCCGGGCTGTGCAGCCCCCAGCTGGAGGACACTGGTGGCAAATTCTAACACATTTCCAGTTTTGTCTGCATGCTCTGCTCAGCCTTCTGCAATTTAACAAGTTCCAGGCAAGAGT
>RJWJ010020523.1:0-28971 GCA_004363605.1 Indri indri | reverse complement strand
CATTTTACTCCAAGCTTGGAGAGCATCACCAGTCCCCCGACCTGGTCCTCTGGACATTTGGGTCAGTGACTCAACCTGGGATGGGGAGCCTACAGCCTCAAGGCCACATGTGGCCCTCCAGATCTGCAATTCAGCCCCTCAATGGAATCCAAACTTCATTAAAAGGATTTGTTCTGTAAAATTTGGATTCGGTCAAAGGGCCAAACATAAGGATCCAGAAAGGCCATGTGGCCCCGAGGCCCAGGTTCCCGACCCCTGTGTGAGCCTCACACATGGCACACTTTCAGATCCACCCTCTTTATGAACCTGCTAAGAATCTCAGTTTCTTCACCACCACCTCAGCCAGGAGAACCCAATGTAATGATCTTCCAAGAAGAGAGACACCTGGATGAGCTTTTTCTTGGTGGTGGAGAATATTATCCACCCGATGCTTGATACATGAGGAATTAGTTACACCATATACTCTACCCAAATTCATCATAACTTCAGATCCAAATCATGGTCCGACAAAGGGTATTTATTTTATTTATTTTTTTAGAGACTGTGGTCTCTCACTAGGTCACATGGCTGGACTCAAACTCCTGGGCTCAAGTGATCCTCCCACCTCAGCCTCCCAAGTAGAATATTTATCTTTTTGGTAGATTATTTAAATGAAGTCTTACAAAGCCATAAAAATTAAATCACATTTAGCCATTCATTGAATGAACTGACTTTATTGAAAATAAAAACCAAAACTATAAACTTTAATATCTATACATATAGATTATATATTCACATGTATACATATTAACACGTTATTTGCATTTTCAAAATGCAAGACCATCCTGGACACCCTGAGATGTAAACTCACCACACAGATAGTCACCTTCTGAAGGAAGTCTGGCACAGCGGATCAGAGAGGACTGAACGCTTCTCTTTCCCTCATCTAACCAAAAGTGTAGAGCATCATTTGTTATTCTCTCTTTAACCTCCCAAGGGTGCACTGGCCCTTTTTCCTCCCTTAGGCAAGTCACCTCATCTCTGTCCACTTTAGTGTTTTCATTTGTAACACACCGAGAGAGATGAAGCGACACGCAGCTCAAGTTCACAAAGCTTGACGGGATCTTAAACCCAGGTCCCTGACTCTCGAAAGATTGTTCCTCCCGCCTCTACTTCCTCGTGTGGCTCAACAGTGCTGCTCTGCGGCCGACGTGTCTTCATCTGGGCCCCGCGATGATGGCTGGCACGCAGCAAAGCCCAAGTGATGCGAAGGCTGGCAGAAGAATCTCCCGCCTCCACACATCAACGCAAACGGCCCAGGCCCCAGATTGAAAAGCCTGTCACTCAGATTCTCAAATACCAAACTGGCAAGGGGAAAAAAAAAAAAAAAAAAAAAAAAAAAAAAAAAAAAAAACAAACCCAGAACTAAAATCACCCTTAAAGTTTAAAAAAAAAAAAAAAAAAACCACCAAAGCTTCTCTTTGAACCCAACACTGAAAGTCAACTGAGGACAGAGCACGCAGCTCCACCCCGCCCCCCAACATTCTCACCTTGCACCAGACATTCCCCAGCCTGACCGCTGCGGCAACAGAGAGGCTGCAGATGGGAGAGGGGCCTCTAATTTATTTCCCTCCCTGATTTATCTTCCCCCTGCTTATCCCTTTGGTATGACAACGATGCATAATTCGATTACATGTGACATATAAAATCATTGCAGCTGTTCAGAAATATTCACAGCAACAGACCCTCGGATCCACACTCAGACAAAGATACGCAGACATGCAGTCAGACTTTGCGAACATCCTGCTAAAATCACAAAGGGAGAGGAGAAAACAAAAAGCTCTTCCGTCTACTGATTAGTATCTCCAGCATTCCTGTCTACATGTTTCGTCCGCAAGTGCAGAATTAAGAGTACCTCCTTAAAAACAGAAATGTCTACAGGCCTAATGGGGGGAAACAGTATTTTGGGGTGAAAAGGATGGCAACACAACAGAGAAATCAGAGTGTGTACCATTTAATTTTACTTTAAGATGCTGCTCTGAAAGCGGGTGCGTTTAATTCCCTTTAAACGCCACGTAAAAGTTTCTCTCCTGCCCGCTCACTCTGTGGGCTACATACCGTCCCTAAGATTAATCCCTCAGGAGTTTTTTATTTCCTATTCTGCCTATCTTTCATCTTCACCCCAGACTAAGCAGATGGATGTGAATTCAAAGTTTTCTGATCTTTAGCACAAGTTATGGAGGGTTATCTTTGGCTGTATATCTTTCTGCTGGCAGTGCTCCCTTGGTGATGAAGGATTAACCATCCCAGCTGTCTCTTCCCAGAATGATGCAGTGCCGTGCTCCTCAACACGACAGCATCACTTAATCTTAATGTCCGCTCTCCGAGCGCAGCCGCGCAGGACAAAGCCAATCAACATCAGATGCCACCAAGATGGACCTACTGCTTGGCCCTGGAGTCTCTCACCCTCTCGCTCCTATTAATCAACATCATCCAACCCAATCCCAGAGTTCACTTCTCTCAAACCACAGTTAAACCAAGCCAGGGTCCGTGTTAACCATCTGAAGCACGTGGCGGGAGGGGTGGGTGGGAGACAGCCACATCGGGAGCACAGCATGCCAGGCCACGTTGAGAGTCCTTCCCTCTGCCCAGCTTCTCTCCAACGCCAACGCTGGTTCTGGAGCACTCAACGTTCTCTACGTGCACTGAAATTCACCAGTATGGCATAATAGACACTGATCTGGAATGAAACCTACTCATCTTCCAGAGACCCTAAAAGAGTCTAAAGAAAGACGTGACCATTCACCAACAGACTGCATCAGCCACCCTTCTCTCTTCCCCCTCACCAGCAGACATGCCTCCGCTTTTACTTGCAAAGCTGAGCCTAACATATTTTACTTCATTTGGCACAAAAACACTTAGTCTCACCATAGACAGCACAAATGGAAACCCAGACCCAACCAAAAAAATACCTTGGCTGTGTGAGTGATATGCACACAAATACATTTACTCCTCATAAGAATCCTAACTTCCCTCCTTCTTTTTTAAGTGTACATATCACAGTTGGGGAAAGCCAAATGGTACACTCATGTTTTCCTCCAGCTCCGAGCAATTATAGTAACATACCTCCCTTTTCTTTCTTAAGAAAGGGAACAAAAAAGTCAGCCCAGATCTCAAAGGCAAACGTAATAAAACAGTAAATTATTGCTGGAGTTTACTAAACAAATGCAACCTAGTTAAATTTGGAAAAATCTTCACTTTTGCTTACATTTGCAATTTTACTGCTGAACTACTGGTATTTCTTACTTATGCAACATTAAAATGTATAAGAAATCCTCTTGTGTGCTATATCCAGCATCTACTCTTGATTTATAATACCCAATTTAGGGGGGAAAAACACAACTAAACCTGATTTAAATCACAGATTACTCTGTAAAACACAAGCAAGGAACTATTCCAAATCCTAAATGTAATTTAAACATATTTATATTTTACAGTGATATATTTTCCCCATTCCTTGTCTTACGACTGTAAACTTTCTATAATTATATAAGCAATTTCCCTAAGGTCACAACATTGATCATAGTTATAAATTGCTAAAGTACAACAACACACAGTGAGCAGTAAAATACATGCCGGACATCACAAACGGTTTCATCAAATCAGGAACGGGCAGGATGGGGCGGGGGAAGAAGAGCAAGAGAAGTAAGAACGGAGATAGAAAAAGTGAAAAAAGTAACAAATTTTCCAAGAAGTCATTACACAATGTCACATTCCCTTCCCAAAGCCATTTGGAACACAGGGGTTTTTTTTTGTTTTTTGTTTTTTTTTTTTTTTACAAATTATCCTGCAATAGGGTTTGGTATAATTTTTGATAACATTCTTAACCCTTTCCCTATTGCTCTGAAAGCCACTCGAGAAGGAAGCCTGGGAAACACACTGCAGCAGTCACTCAGTTAAAACACAAGTAACCACCAACCGAGGAGACAAATCCTATGTAATGAAAGCGGCCTTTTTTGCCGTGAGCAGTAGTTCTCAAACTGTGTTCCCAGGAACCCAAGGATTCCACAGAGGTACTTTCTGGGTGGAGCAGGTAAAGTCAAGCTTTCCACCCATTCTTTAACCAGAACACCTTCACTTTCATCTGTTTCCTTTAAGTGGGGCTCTGTGGAAGGAATCTGATTTGGACAAACAGTATTAAAGGTTGAAAAAAGAAAAAACGATTTGGAAACTACCACTCGCCAACGCTGCCATCGTGAAGGATGAGACGGAAAGGAAGGCATTCGAGGATCTCTGGTTGTTTGTGTTTCTGGTGTTTGGAGGTAACTCTTCTCGTAATGAGAGGGATTCAGGTGCTCGCTGCACACCATGCAAATGGGGCTGCTGTCAGGCGCCTCCAGCATCCAGGTTCCAGCCAGACGGGCTGACAGGCCAGTCACCCCTCCTGGCTAACAACGCCACACTCCACTGGGGGCAGCTGCCTATTAGTAAGACAGCTGAGACCCAGAGGGGAGGGAGGAAGCGGCGTGTGACAGACATCGCATGCTCAATGTACAATAATCCTAAAAAAGACCTGTGTTCTCTGAAAGCTTAGGAACCGAGCAGGTCAAATTTTTTCTATTCAGTATTTTCCAACGAAGTCTCAGAATCTCTGTAACTCAGGATCCCGGCGCAGCTTTCCGAGAAAACTGCAGGGCTCTCAGCGCATGCTACACATGCTCTCCCGGAGAAGGGCCGCCAAGAGATCGGCCTCTGAAGCAGATCGTGTTCCCCATGTCTCCTTCGCTCTGCGGCCCCTCTCCCTACTCACCTCTCCACTGCTTCTTCACCACCCTCCCTCCATTCCTCTGTCTCCATTTTTCTACTTATATACTATTAACAGCCCCCAAATAAAGCACATCTGCCTTTCTGACTCTCCCTGACCAGAGGTAATATTCACAATATTTAATGGTTAAGGTGCAGGCCTGGACCAGTCGGAACAGACGCTGGCTACAAACAGTTCACTGTCACACAGAGGTGGCCTGAATCCATGTCAGTCACGCCCCGACAACAAAAGAAAGAGAAGCTATAAAGCCCACAAGTTTGCAAGCTTTGAATTCGAAGAGAACTAAGTTCTAATCCCCACTCTATCAGTTTCTTTTCTGTAGACCCTTAAATTGCTTCATTCAGAACTGTCTCTTCCAGTGTAATAGTCACAATAACTCCTCCCTGTGAAAGGTGAACTAGTTAATGCAAGTAAAACTAAAACATAGCACACTGAAGCGCTCCATAGATATAAATTAGATAGATACCGTCTCTTCTTTTAGCTGGTTTTGGGTGGCTGGTTATTTTCTGTTCTTGTTTTTTGGGGGTGTTTTAAATCTTTTTTTTTTTTTGATTGCCTGGGTGTATTATGGATCCCCAATAAAGAAGTTAAAAAACAGAAAAGCCTTGCCTATTCTGGTCTTAGAAAAGGAGGAGCTCTCTGGGCCCTGGGTGGACTCTGAATGGGGTGAAATTTTGGAGCTGCTAAACTGTAGATAGAATAAAGGTTGGTCACACTGCTGGGTTATCACCCAGAGGTGCAGCAGGGCTGATGTTCCTTACTGGATTTTTATCACTTAATCATTAAATATACCACTATGCCAATTTAGAAAAATACACACACACACACACACACACACACACACACACACACATCAGAGCAAAACTTCATAGATTTACATAAATTCTCACTTTATAAAGAATACATCTGATGAAAAATTGAAAAAAGGTAATTAAAATCACCTGTAATCCTGCTGGCCAGGTGATAATGATATAAATAGCACGCTTATCATATGCCAGCATTGTGCCAAATGCTTTACTATATCATCTAATTTAATCCTCACTGCTCTTTGGTGTAGGAAACTGAAGGTTAAAGTGGTTAAGTAATTTGTCCAAGGTCAAATCATTATACCACTCCTAAGTGACAGCATCTGGATTTGCATCTGGGTCTGAATACAAAGCTTATGGGGTAAGCTCCATGCAAGACTGCTTTCCAGAAACAACAAAAGTTCATGTTTTGAAATATTTCCTTCAACTTTTTCCTACAACTAAAAATATGTAGATAGATGGATGCAAAAGATCCTCATTGAATTATATAAATTCTTACATAGGATTAATCAATATAAATATTTATATATTAAATTTGGTTCAGGTACAAAATCTTCAGTCCTATGAACTGTAAATTTCTTAAATAAGATCGATTCCTGTATGGGCAATTTTACAAATCTCAAAAGCACAAATACTTTCCACTCTAGCTCTAACCACCGGGACTTTGGACATGGCTTCTAAAAAATGAGAAAACAGAGCAACACAAACCCACAACCACAACCCACGGGTTGCTCAGAAAATACAGGGCAATGCAGACCAAACATTAAAGAAAAACAGTAAGGAAAAAACGTGAACTTGACAACCTTGCAGGGGTAGGAGTTTCTGTGCAGATATTTTAATCAGGAAAAGCAGTTTGGGGCATCCTTTTAAATGTCAAGAACAGCCAACTCTTCATCCTTCAAATCAAATGCATCTTTTTTCATCAATTCCTATAACCGTAGAACCAGAAACATTCTACTTTGGGCCCATTCTTCATCTCTTTCCCCAGTAGGTGCTGGTAGTGGCTTTATTTATGGACAGAAATGAGGCCCACCTGGCACTGGGTCTTAAGGCCAGATCTTGAATTCTGTTCCAGGGGAAAGAGACACACTCAGATCTCTCAGAAAGCTGAAAGACTATGAAAATCGAAACTACCCAGCAACTGATGGCCTCAACTCCTTAAAAGTCATTAAACAGAGGGGAAGTGGGGAAACAAGGCCACCATCCAATGTGAAAGGCCAAATCCTGCTCTCAGACACTCGGGCACAATTCCCAGGGCCCCAGTCCACCCTGGCCCAAAGCTGGCGCCTGTGAAAGTTAAATAATAACAACTGCTGGCAAGGAGCTCCTTAAAGACAGCTGACGTCCAGCCTGCCATTTATCAATCACTGAGTTTACTAACTCAAAACACAAATGCTGTGCAAAAGTCATCAGCGTTCTCTCTTTCCCATTTCCCGGGAACCACCCCAGACTGGTTCCAATTCCATAGGCACCCAGAGCGAAACAAGCCAGCACCTTGTCTGCATGTCTCTGAAACAGGTAGCAAGGAGTCTTGTGAACTCTTTGGAGATGGGAAGATGATCTTTTCATGAGTTTTCAACTTTATAAATCTAGACTACTTGGGAATATGGTCATTTTCATCATTTGTTCCTCTTCTTTCACCCTCTTCAGTAATGCTTTATAGTTTTCTTCATACAAATCCTGCATCATTTCTTCCTAATTTGTAGTCATGTTGTTATTAATTGGAAATGAGGGCTCTTCTGTAGTCTACCCCTCCATTTTTGCTATATGGATTTTTCTATATTTTTTAAGTAACTACCTTATATAACTCTAATTGATGTAATAGTTTTTTAGTTGATTCTGTTGGGTTTTCCATATTAGCAATCACTTCCCTCAAAAATAATGTCTTTATCTCCTCCTTTCATTACTTATACCTCTGTGCTTTAGTTCTAATCTTATTGCATTAACTAAGGCAGTGATTGCAAACTCAAATGCCCACAGGGCCAGGCAGGTACCATACTGAGCAAATTGAGATGAGATCTGGTAACCTAGAGCAGGACACCCTGTGTCTACAGGCAGCAGCCACCACTCTGCTCCAGCCTCATGCTCAGGAGCAAGACTTCATCTTGCCAGGGTTTCGAAAGAAGCCAGAGGTAAGGAGAGAGAGGGAGGGGGAGAGGGAAGAGAGAGAAACCTCCAGATCATTAAAGGTTAGCAACTAATTTTAAAAAATTTTAGACATGGAGCAGACCAAAATAGGATGCCTTACGATCATATTCATCCCAAACGTGACTAAAAACTCTAGGCTAGGTCTTTGAAAATTCAAGAAAGTGCTGAATTTAAATCATAATGGAAGTGGGCACCATTAGCTCATCCCTCACTTCCTCTAATTTTGGGCCACTAAAGAGGTTGTTTTGGCTTGAGATAAAGAGTCCATATCATGTTAAGTTTACAATGCTAGCTTCCTAGGAATATTTTATCAGAAATGAATATTGAATTTTCTTAAGATAATTTGGCTTTCTCCTTTGACCCGATGTGATTATTTATATTAATAAAATTTCTAAGATTGGAAAGAAAAATAAAACAGAATACTTAAAACAGCACACTGCAGGAGCTTTCAAAAAAAAAACATGTAAAGAGATCTTTCCTAATTTTTTTTAACTCCTTGATTTTATTTTATTGATTCAACACTTGGTTATGACTTACTCTCTCACACATATTCCAGCAACTTATTCTAGTCTATTAAAATCCTAGTTATAAAACTGTCACTGACATCATCTGTTGCAAAAAAAATTATTCACAACTGGATCCATCATCAACTCAGTCTACACAACCAGTTTCGAATTCCAAAGCAATTCCACTCCACAATCCACATCTGTATTCCCCAAATCCACTTTGATACAGTTTCCCAAGTCCACTTTGATAGGGTCCACTCTTTGGAAAGATGTTACAATGACAAATTTTCTGGAACCAGGTTTTCTTGGGGGCAGGGGTGGGAGGACATTAAATAAAAAAAATGAAACTGGCTTAAGACAGAAAAGACATTCAATGCATGAATGTGAAAACACCACTAAACTTGGCTTACGAAATTGTTAATTATGTATTTGACAATGAAATATCACAAACAGCTGGGGCTAAAGAGTACGAACCCACACAGGGAGTGGGGAGGAGTGGGGAAAAGTTCGCACAAACACTATCAAAGAGGATGTTTAAACTCAACCTCTTCTGCAGCAACAACTTTTACACTTACACAATGGGTTACCCACCTCCACCAACATTCACAAGCCAATGATTCCCAGGTTTCTAAGTGTAGGGTCTAAATTGGAAATTCTCCTCCCCATTTAGAAAGTTAGGCCATAAAGTTCGTGGCCACCAGAGAGAAAGAACCAGGCCAGAAGCTAAAAGAATGTGCACACAGAGGCTATGAAAAGAACAGCTGTTACTTTGAGAAGTTTGGTCTTATTTTCTTCCAGAGTATGTAAATTATCTCAATGCCTTGGGAGATGGCTCCAGAGAACCTTCCAGAGCCTGACATCCCATCTCCTCTCAAACACATGCTCTCAAGCTCTCATCACTTCTTCTGCCACGAGTCTGCTCTCCTGGGACCCCTTCCCCAACCCACAGAGAGGGGCCACCATCAGAAACACTCACATGGAATTGTTCAGAAAATTCTCACCAGCAGAGTCAAGGACAAGGCAAAGGCCCAAATTGGACATCTTGGGATAGTAATGGCTGCCTGACCCTGGGACACCAGAGGGAAAGATTCTTTGCAGGGGGACCTCACTGTTTAGGGACCCTGTCAGCAGTTCTGTGTTAGAAAAGACACAGGCCTTCCCTACACCCAATACAAAGTCAACTGGATTCCCTCACCACAAGACATACTGGTGGCAAAAAAAAGAAAATCTAATCTTTCTTTAATTCCCCCACACATGTTAACATATAACTCAAGTGAGAGTCTGAAGGGTACAAACTTAGACAAAATATCAAAATATTTCTGTAAATGTTAAACTTTCTAGTAAGTCTAAGAGTTTACTAATAAAGCCATCCCTGATACTAGATCTTGGCTAGTTTAAGACGGAAAATTTCAAAATCTAAAGGTTAGAGCCTTCTAGGGGGGAAAAAAAGACATCACAATGTTCTCTTCCTTTTAGGTGAGATGCTCAAACATCCTTACTTGTCTGCCTCCAAGTATTTTTAGAAAATGCTGAGAACAACCAGATTGTGATTTGAGCTTTCTGAAAAGTAAGGACCACCAATGGACAGCCCGATACCTTCCCCTAACCGTCTTCTCCAAAGATTTCCACATCTTAGACAAGGGTTTCGAAGGTTGATATTCCTTCTGACTATCTCAGACTGTCTCCATGGGGAAAAAGCACGAGAGTAACTAAACTTCTGGGGGAAGGTACCCCACTAACTGTTCTCTAGAACACCTACTGCTACTGTGACATGGAAGAGCAGAAGAGCAAAGGTCACTGTCTGGGTAGCAGAGATCTTGGAATATTAGGGGCCAACAATAAAACAGGGATCGATACCACAATAGAACACATTATGGCATCCAACGCTGATTTAAAAAACAAACAAACAAGCTCATCGTCCCAGGCAGCCTAAGACCAGTATGGCCAGGTGCTAGGATAAGGGGAAATCATTTAGGGCAGGTCAGTGGAAACAGCTTTCCCCTCCAGAAGACCACAGCAAAAACCATATCAATGCCAGTTGTAGGAGATCACTCTATTTTGCAAAATATAAAACTGTTTCATTGTACATCTACGGAAACAATGTCACAGGGGCCAAGGGCTGTCACTTCGAGTCAAAGAAGGCCCACTTCACCGTGGTGCTGATGGCCAGCGATGTCAAGGCGAATTACACCCCCACTCACCAAGAGAGAAATCAAAGTCAGGAGAGGAACGTTGAGCTGGAGACACAGGCGTTTGGAAAGCCAGCACTCCTTCCAAACTGTGCTAATCTATCACAGGCACAAACAAAAGACATGAGTGCTTTTCCTCCCCATCAAGAAATGGAAAGGACTGAGGATGGGATAGTTTGAAGGGAGATTTAGGGAGCTGTTCTTAAGGCCAAGGCCCTTGACTCTTGGTGAAGTGTGGGGGATGGCAGGAGGCGGTGCAACAAGGCTCCCTGCCTGGTGGGACCTGAACACAAGAAAGGGAGCCATGAGCAGAAACTGCAAGGGATGGGTGCACAGAGCAAGAACTGAAGTTCTTTCTCCAGACGGTGCAGAGGTCCCTCAGGCCACCCAAGTGAAGCAGCACGAAATGCAGACGATATATGTGGTTTACAGTGAGGGACAGGAGGTCTTGGACATGTCACAAACTCTCTGGGCCACAGTTTAGTTACCACCAGTGAGAAGATCCTATGGAAACAGGAGATCATGGCTAGAAATTGATTCCCTAAGAAGAGGTCAGCAGAAAAGCCAAAAGGTAAAGGCAAGTTCAAGCCTGGTTCTGGAACAGGAGAGGAAAGGAAGAGATCTTATGCAGACTGCAAATAAGTGATAGTCACTGATATCCATGAATGCAAACCAAATGTGAGGGCCTAGGAGGGAACAGCCAGGCCTGGGAGGAAACTCCTAATGGGAATGCCGCCAGTTCTTTAGGCTCCTTGTCCTAGAACCAACAGTTATCAAAACTGCTGATCCAAAAATGAAAGCTGCCCAAGTCTTGATTCAGTCTGGGGGTAGGCAAAGGATGGTTCGGTGTGTGCTCATACCTTAAGAAGAAATGTAAGAGAAGAACTGTCAGTCATCAAGTGTCTTTTGGGTGCTAAGCACTGTCATATGTACTTGAGTGTGTCTATGAAATCCCATTTAATCTGACTCGCTGCCTATTTTACAGATAAAGAAACTAAAGCTCAGAGAGAGACTGAGAAATTTTCAACACACATTCATCAACAGTGCTGGCCATTGGCCGTGATACAGATTTAGTCACTAAGAGCCTCAGGGAAGATTTCTTCTTGGGACTCTGACAACCTTTCTGGAAACCCAGCACCACTGGACGCTGGAGCTCTCAGTCTGGGGACTTGCCTAGCCACTGCAAGACAGCCACCCGTGCCACACTTGCTTTCCAGAAACTCAATGGTGGAGAAGCCATCTTGATATTTACATTGCCCACGAAAAGCAGAGAGGTACGACCGGCCTCTGAAACTATGGTAGTCCCAGAAAGAGTTGGGAGGGGAAAGGATGTTCTTCCCAACTCCTACAATCACACCATTCCCACACAAACACAAGCCCCTGAGCATTGCAACAGAACCAGCAAATTCTACCCCAATGATGACAGCCAGAGAGTGGCCAGCTCAGGCAGGAGGAAAATGCAGCGGGGTGGGGGCTGCAGGTCTGTTAACTCCACAAAAAGGGATCGGCCTGGGCCCAGTCTTTCCGTCAGGCAACTTTTAACTTTGGACATAAAAATGAAAAAGTGCCTTTGTTTAAAACCTTCCTGAAGTTTCTGATCACCATGATTTATGTAAATAAAATGTTAAATTAAAATGTAGGTGTTAATAAAATTACATATATGATGGAATGGCTGTTCTTTTTAAAACTGATCAGCAATAAATTTTCTAAATTCTGATTGCAGGTGATTCAGGCCTTGAAAGCTTTGCCAACAATAGCCAGCAGAGGTCTATTACTGAAGTGGTATTAATATAGCTATCATCACCAATTCAAAGCAGATAATAAAGGACTGACACATTTATTATCATTATTAATTAACAGTTTTCTGAGATGGAATTAAATCAATATGCTGCTCTGATATCATTTTAACTAGTTATGCAAATCAAACATTTAGAGCCCATGAACAGATATAAATGCCATTCAAAATTCACTTCACACTTATTACTGTAATATCAGAACTTTCAGGCTTTGCTAGTAAAAAAAAAAAAAAAGGACTTAATGCTCATTTAATTACACTCAGACATAAAGCTTATGGAATGAAAGTTGAAATAGCTGATTAGTTAGGAAGTCGTAGTAAGGCTATAACACTCAGGATAGACAATGAGATAATAATGTCAAAGTGCGGGGCTCTGCCCAGAGAGGTTCTGGCAGATTCTATTAGGAAGAACAATGACATGTGTAGGAGAATATGTTTAAAATTGCAAAGCTGAGGACTCTTTCTTAATCTAGAAAGGAGGAGGAGAGAAAGAAGAGAAAGGAAAAAAATAAAAGAGTAGGGAAAGAAAACCTACGACTCATCATTTACATAAATAGAAAACTTCCAGCTTTGGTTACCCAACATTTCTTCCTAACCAGATGATGAAGATGATTGCAGAATGCTAACTCCACCTCCCAGGTCTTCTTTAAGACGAGGTCACCACCCCAGGGCGGTGTCTGGAGCGTCCCAGTGAGGTAGCAGAATGCTCTGCCACTGGCCATGAACAAGAAAAGAGGCTGAGTCTTGACACTTGGAGATTTGGGTTACTCGTCTGGAAAAGCTGCTAAACCGTAAAGAATGAGAGACACTAAAAATGCTACCAGAGGAATTGGACCCATCTTGGGCTCCATATCTATTTGGGCACTGAGGAGACTGCTGGCTTTCTTGGGTGCTTTAAGGCAGTGATGCCAACAGGCAATGTGACAGACTGAATGACTTTCCAAGTGCCCCTGGCTGGCACTTTCTGAGCATCGCTCAGACTTTTGGAAACCAGAGGCATGTCCACCATCGGCACCACCAAAGAGGCAGCAGTGTTGATAAGCGAGGGTGCTGGGGGTCTGGTCATGCCAGCCTGAAGGCCCAGGAAATGGAGCAACCAGAGTCTGAGAGTGCCGCGGGGGCCATGGCTTTGGCTTGCCACAGGGAGCTTGCATGTTCCACACGTTTGCTGGGTTTGCAGCAAGCAGAATTAAGCTTTGGGGATTTTTATGAAAAGGACTGAATTGTTTCCATAGCTGGGAAATACCTCACTTTTCTTTTTTCTCCAAATCATATTCCCATCTTCACCCTAGAGTACATTTAATCCCAGCGCAATCAGGTTCAAAGCCAGAATATGAACAGTACATAGACCAACAAAAAATGTAGTCCAATTGTTCTGCTGTGACCCGAAAGGAACAACATAAGGAGGGAATGAAATCTTATCCTTTCCACACCTTCCACCTTCAAACTTAGCACGTTAAGATTCTTCATAATACAAAGTTCAAGTCACAGACCAGTATCCATCACGTTGTATTGCCACTAGCCATTTACAAGTTAAAAATTGTAATGGCTAAGAAGTTAAGACTTTATGCACTATGATCCTACCCTGGGAGTGGGAAGATGCATAGAAAAAGGACTGGAAAGATGAATAAGAAAATTACTAACAGTAGTCAGCTCAGAGTACTCTGATTATGGGTGATATTTTATTGTCTTCTTTGTGCTTTGATGTATTTTCCAGATTGTAACAATGGCCATTCTTCCACTGAAGACTCCTAACTAAGGGCCAACCCCCAGCAAATATTTACTAAGGGCCACGCACCACGTAGGATGCTGGAGATACGATGATCAAGACAGACAAGGTCCCTGCCCGCTCAATGAAAACGATCTAACAGCGGAGACAGAGAATCAAACAAACAATTGCAAACATGATTATTTTTGTCATTTAAAAAATAAATATTTACAAAGCCTTTATCGCGATTTAACGAAGATTCTACACATCTTTCCTGGGTCTTGAGTAAGTTTTAAATCTCTCGATTTAGAGCGGACATAGCTTCCCCAAATGGGAAGCAACCCCACAGTGTGTGCCCTGGGGGTTGACAGATCACTGTGTTTTCTTCCTTCCATGGTGGAGGTAAAAGATTTCTGCCGGGATCCAAGATCCAAGCACTGTGTACACTGTCCTGATGGTATGCTTGCTTTTTAGTATTTCCCACAGCAGTAAGTTAGGCCCTCTGCCTTTTAGTCTCACTGACCTTCTACAGAGTCTGTATGGACTATACTTGAACAGCCAGACTCATCAACCCCATCTGTGGCTCAAACCTTCTCCACTCCTGACTTTCCATCAGCCCCAAATATGAAGCAAAATTTCCATAAGTATTCCTCTCTAAAGATCTTTGCTCTCTAAAAAAAATCATCTTTTTCCATATTTTCAAATATTTGAAGAACAAGAAAACACAGAAAAACTATTATAGCTGAGAAAGGTTCTAAGGAATATCCCCCACTCCTCACCCAACTGCTTTTTTCCCCCAGGAAATTTGACCTCTGGCTCATGAATAATGTGGAAATAAAATTTAGTGTATGAAGACTAATGTTGTAAATGACTATATCTGAGGGTGAGTATAAAACCTCACTGGTTGGTAAAAATATATAGAAAATAAAATACAAGCTCAACCTGGGAGGTCACTTTAGATGGGAAAGGTTGTTTGCAAGGGGAAGCACTGACCATCTGCCATGCCAAACCCTAAAACAGTCTTTGACTACTACGGCATCAACTGAGGACTTAGCAGGTGAGATCAATGAGTGAAGGATCCAGCCACGATGCAACCATCACCTCAGTTCAAGGAACAGCATCCCTGGCAGTAAATTAGGGTCAAAGCCCAATGGCCGGAACAAGTAGGATGTCCGCCCAAGATGGGGCTGCAGAAAACTGGGCCAGCCTGTTGTCATCAACACAGAAGAGTGAGTCCTCCAACCTCAGCCTGTCTACTTCCCTGTTAGTCGACATACCCCAGCAACACAAAAGCAATTTATATAACCAAATCATTTGTACCCTGGTAATATTCTGAAATAAATTTTTTAAAAAATTTTTTAAAAGATGAGAAAAGGAAAAAAGACATAAACTTTAACTTTTTGTCTACATGTTATAATGACAATATTTTTAACAGAGGAAAAAAAACTAAAAAACACAGCCCAGCAACCATCAGGCCATACAAGCACAATTCGGATAGCTTTGCCAACACATAAACAACTGTATGTTTTGCCCCAGCTTGCTTGGCTGTGTGTACACTGGGGAAACCATGGAAAACGGAATCCTTTCCATCTCTGCCTTCCTGTTAGCATTGCAACCTGCCAAGCAGTGGATTGTAGGACACGTCATTAGAAAAGGTGTTAAGATGAAAACATCCCAAACTCTATGAAGCCTACTCACCATGTTCCTTAAACTCACTCCAAGGGGTCCTTTCTCCCTAGCAACCTAGCAAGACTTTCCACCCCAGACTCAGGTCAAAGATGAGCAGTTCCCCTCTTCTTCCCCGGTTCATAGGCTCTCTCTCCTGGTTCCACCTTTACTCAGTCTCTGCTCCCACTTCTCTGCCTGGGAGCATTTTTTTGCTCTTATGCCCCCTGGCACAAGAAACCACTCAAGAGTGAAAGCAGCAAGAGAACTTGTCAAAGGATGTGGGGAGGAATGGCATCCTCATTCCGTGAGCTGCTAGAACCGAGGTCAAATGGTTCTCTCGCCATTGGTGCTGTTCTAAGTGGGGCTGAGGCACGTCTGCGCGTGGGCAGGTGCTGAGCAGCTAGAACAGAGCACCGTCTCCACTTCAAGCTGCCGACCAAAATCACAAGCACACCATGTCATAAAGAAAAGCACAACGTCTCTAAACGTCCTTTCTCCATGAGGCTCTGCTTAAAGTTGGAACTTGAGAAGGACAAGGATGGGGGAAGATGGGATGAGAGAAGAGTAACTATGGAAGTCTTTTACAGAAAGGGGAATGAGCAGAGACTCATGTTATTTTTAAGCCTAGAAAGAGAAATTAACAAGCTACAGCCAGATCTACAGGTTGGAGAGAGAGATGTTTTCAGAAGATGAGCAAAGTGGGGTGTTCACCTGGATAAGTAACTAAGGAAGACGGAAAATTACTTTTCAATCATAGGTGACACCAGCCTGACTCCCTGCAACCCGACCCTACCCTGATCTATTGCAGTTAGCCAGGAGTCAGGAGGAAATCTCTGGAGCTGCAGTGCAATGCGTTGGGTAAGACGAACATGGACTCTGGGGCTTTACTGTCTTGATTTGAATCCTGGCTCCCCTATCAGGTGGACAAGTCACCTAAACTCTGTGCCTCAGTTTCCTTATCTTTAATATGAGAATGTCGATAGTCCTCTCTCATAGGGTTGTAGTGAGGATTAAATGTGGCTGGCATATGAGCAGGGCTTGTGTACAGCGAGCACGCCACACACCATCAACCATTATCAAACCATCACTGCCATCTGAGAAAGAAGGTCCTTCCCACTCAAGCTTCCCCCGACGGCGGCAAGAGCCCCACCACTGCTGCTGAGCAGCTGGCGTTTGCAAAGCTTCCAGGGCTGAGAGTAACCATGTGATCCCACCACAGGATTATGCCGTCCAAACCTATGAATGTGCAAACGTCCCTGAATGAGATCACTTGAAAGAAATTTTGAAGACTTGGTCCTTTGACTCTTTACATAACCAATTTACAATAATGGGGCTTTTTTTTTTTTCCTGGCCCACAAGTCTCCTGGATTGTTATTAGTGCTGCCTTGGTTAGGAAGCTGCAATATGATCCCCTGACTAGAAATACTGGCATAATTTATTGCATTATTACTCCTCTGAACTGAAAGCAATTAATTACCTGGAGCAGGATGCACAAGTGAAAATTTATCAGAGGAAAGTGATGAAAAATGTGCCCACTGCTTTAAAATAATAGGTGCTTAATGGTTTTTTTGTTTGCTGGCTAATCTCAGGCATCTTATAAACAACTCCGGCTTGGTTATCAGTTGTGAATTCCACCCCCTCCCCTTTTTGCCCTCTTTATATTATTCTATCATCCCATATCTCCCTTGAGGACAGGAAGAAACATCTAAAATATTCACTTAAAAGCAGAGAAGAAACTCCATTCCTCTTCCGCTTGGTAAAATTATTAATATGATATAGAAATATGTGATAAAATATATTTGCATGTTTATCACCCATGTTGGTAACACAAATATATCTGCCTGACTGATGTCTCTTATTCTCTATCACAGCATTTTACTTTAAAACTTATAAAACCCATACTGGATAAAAAGACACATTCTAAGGGCTACGTGTATATTAACTATTACCTCCCACACCTCGTAAGTGACATTCGTTCATGTTACCTGCATCTCAAAATCCTCAAATATGGTCTCCAAGAATTTTTTCCACCAAGTACTCTTCCCTAGTCTTTCTCCTAATTCCATCGTCAACGACCGAGATCCAAAGAGAGAGAGGAAACAGGGCCAATAATGTGTTCCTGTATTATTTATAAATTTCAGGCACATATGAAAGATAGGAACAGGGCTAAATTCATTATATTTGTTTCTACTTTTCAGAATTATTCACATCTGTATGATCGCGTAATTGTTTCTTCTATAAAGTTATTGGAGTAATTTTGCTGCGTATATTCCCGATCAATTCCCCCTCTCAAGGGCACAGTTGAAAAGTGATATTTGAAAACGGCCTCTGATAGATTGCATGGTTAGTCAGCAGCAGAGACAAACAACCTAATCCAGCACAAATTAGTTCGGCTGCCAGCAATAGTTTTATACAAAGATGTAAATTATGTTGTCAAAATCGGTCGCTTTCTAGCTTGCTGCTCAGCTAACAAGAAACCACTTTGGCTGATAAAGATGAACACTAAGCTTCCCACTCTTACAAATTTGCAAATCTGCCATTTCAGCATTCTGTTAGCCACAAACAAACAGCCTGCTATAATTGCTTCTTTTCTTCCGTGGTGGTATTTTTCCTCCTTGCGAGGTTCCTTCCAGGCTGCTCTTGAAAATAACAACAACAACAAAGCCAAAAAGCACCACAACAATAAACACTAGCAACTCTCAGGCTAGAATTTAAGGAAAGGCTGAGCTCCTTTACTCAGGTCCCCTCCCCTCCCCACTCCCCCCACCCCAACCATCCACCCAGCCTGTTCACCTCGGCACAAGCTGTGTGCAGACCCTGACAACACCACCCCACAATACTGCTATCTAAAGAACTGAGAAGGCAGGAAAATTCTTGGCTTTAATGGAAATGAAAATATTCTCTCAGCTTTGAACAAGAATTGTCTTTGACAGGACCCCATCCATTCTTTATTTTACAAACTCCCATTCCAGGGAAGGGAGGAGAGCGGTGCACACTTTCAAGGGGCCCCGGCAGCAAGCTCTACCAGGCTGCCTGTGTTAAATTGGAATCAGATAGATCTAATGCCGGGCTGAAAATAATAATGCATTATAACGGTAATTATATTCAGCATAAGTCAAATAAATAAATTATAAATTACAATTACCCTTTAAAGTTGCTAGTCTCACTGTTTGCTTTACAATTAACTGCAGGTGCTTCTGCATGTTTTATTACAGTCCCAAAGTTATATATTTGAAAGAATGGTACAGATGATTCCTGTTTATTTGTTAAATTAAAGCATTGTTGGTAAAATTACGGCTTAATTAATATTATGGGTACCGTATAACAAAATAGTTTACCTTGTACATAATTTATTTCCACATGCATATCTCAGCCCAGACCCATTACAGCTCTAAGGCAGCTAAAATAAAATATTCCTCCTTTGCTGGCATTTTTCTAAATAGCAGTTCACTAAATCAATATTATTCACTTGGTATTTTTAAAAGCAGTGTATCTTAATAATTACACAGCATTAGAGTAGGCAATAATTTTACTTGCTAAGCATATTAAATTTAGCAAACCATCAGTCAAATAGTTTGTTCTTTCTCAGAATGGGTAAGCAGTGAGTGAGTTTGGAATCATGTTCCTTTGGTATAAATGTCACACAGAGTTTAAGAATGCGTCTGTGACTCCCTAAGCCAGCCCAGCACTATATATCTTTATTAGTTTCAGTGGTCAGTGCAGTGACCAGTTGTTTATTCTCATTACTCAAGACAAGGTGAGCCACTTGGTAGTGACTGCAATCACAGCTAAAAACATATGACTTGGCAGAAAGTAAAAACTGTAGACAAGGCTACACGCACAATGGCCTGAAAGCCTGCTCCAAACTGGGGGATGGGAGGAAGGATGGAAAAGAAGATAATTAAACATACACACACCATTTTGTGCATCAACATTTGATCTGTCTTGACCCTCTTCTCTTTGGGGTATCTTATATTTTTTCATTATTCTTAATTCGTTGTAAAACACCACTAATTTCCTATTTCCCCTGCCTCTGTCCATGCCTGAATTCATTCTTTTTCAAGCTCGCAGAAAATGTATTACGAAGCTTCTTTCTTCTTCTACCATCACCCCTAAATAAATCCCCCTAAAAAAATCAAACTCCATTCTCTCTCATAAACACACATGCATGTGCACACACAGAGCTTCTTTTTCAGAAAATCAATTCGTTCTCTGCATAAAACCAAAGCAGGCAAATTTTGCCTGAGCTGTAGGCAATTGCCAGCACAACCAAGTCACGATTTGATTGATGCATTTGAAGATGCCGTGGCCCTTGGATTATGTGTTTAAAATAAATGGTGAAAATCCCTTCATGATTATGGAGGGGAAAAGCAGTGCAAGGGGAAAATTGGCCCCAGGATATGGCCTCTCAATCCACACACAAGGATAGTAGCCCATGCATTCTTCATCTTCCTCATTCCCTGTCTTTCTACTCAGAGGAAGCCCAGACTTCTCCTTCCCTGGGCCCTGGGAGAGGACACATCAGATGAGGGCCCCAGCGGAATCTCAGAGGCATGTCCTCCTGAGATCTAAGCCACACTCATCAGTGGTTCGAAGAGCTTAAAAACCTCAGAGAAATGTCTGATGAACTTCTATGCCCAGGCAGGACACGTAAACCAGTGATTCATCAGCCTCCTCTTCTTGGGCAGCACAGACCTGCTCCTACCACCAAGAGAGGGCAGTTATCTGGGTATCTGCCCAATGACCGCCAAGGTACATTTCAATGAACACTGGGCAGAATGGCTTATCCAGGCATGGAAAAGGGATACCTTCCTGGGAGAATGGGGATGGGGGAGGACAGACAAGTCATTCATCGTAACCCGCCAACAGAACAGTGTTTCATTACCTACTCTGTCCCAAGCATTGTATTAGATCCCATGGAGAAAGAAGTATACGGCAGACACACACGTGTGTGAAAAGGATAACCACAAAGTTCGAAGTTAAGCTCAAAATGGCAATAGAAGAGAGACCACAAAGTCATAAGAATTAATTGTCAAATGAAACACCTACCCAGCAATTATTACAGGAGTAACTCACAGTCGCTAAGATGGCGCATTTAGGGAAGAATTTACAGAGAGATGGGATTTGAACCAGGTCTTGAAAAGCAATTCAAAATTGGAACGATGGAAAGGAAAGGGAACGGCATTCAAAGTGCAGCAAGACTGTATGTACCAAAGGCTAAAGGAGCAGGGTTGCAAGGCATCAACCTCCAAGAGCCACTTCTGTACAACCAGGATCATGCGTAAGGGTGCATGAAAGTATAACAACCTGCATTACTACCGTGGAAGCCCAGCACCAGCCAAAATCCATGGCAGAATCCATAACCATCAACCCGAGACCCACTTACATATGCCTAGGTTGGCAAGGCTGATATTGTTAAATGAAATGTTCTGCCTATGAGTCTTAAATGAAAGTATGTTCAGTTTTTACATGTGTGCCTGAATTGCACATCTTTTATTCCATAACAAGTATATGGCATTCAATATTGTGCTTTTCTGATACTATTAATCAAGACTGAAGTAGAGCCAAAAAGTGACTGGCCACTCTGATGAAAAGATGATGAACCTTGATCTGTGAACGTACCAGCCGTCGTTCCAGGGGGGCAGGCAACGTACGCTCTGGGCCTTTACACACAAACACTCCTGGGTTCTGAAAGTGCTAGCCCAGGACTCCCACCAGCTGCAATAGGAGCAGACTCCGCACCCGGGATAAGCACGGATGATACAACATGCTGGGAAGGGGTAACATGGTGGGAAGGGTGGGCTAATGTTATTACAACCAAACATGACTAAAGAAAGAAAAGGAAAAAAAAGTCATAAAATTATCGAATGCACTGTGCTAGGCCCTTGAACATATGCTGGTACATTCATAGCTGAGGACACTAAAACTCAAGCAATTTGCACACAAGGGTCACACAGCTATTAGGTTTGCAGAGGCCAACCACAAACCCAGATCTGTCTAACTGTGAAGTAAATGCTGCCTCCCCCAGCTGGTAGCTCCAGGAGAGCTGCTGTCTCACAGCGAGCCAGTGTGCCAGATCATCTTCAGAAGAGATAGACTGTGATGCCGAAGAAAAATTCAGAGAAAATGAGATGGAAATAAAGGTTGGGAGAGGACCACTGTGGCATGGATGTTTTTCTCTCAATCTTACCCCGAGAACAGAAAAAACCTTTGAGGCTTTATGCGTTCACCCTACCTGTCCCCTAACACAGCAATGAACTAGAACTGTTGACACTGATTAAAACCAGCAGTGTGTGCTGCAAACCTTCTCTTTGGCTACAAACTACAGATACTGGGCAGAAATTTCCCTAACACCTGCAGGTAGCTTCCGTTTGAGAGCACTCAGCTGATACACAAAGGTACAACACTCTAAATAGAACAACAGGATGGGAAATACAGACATGCACAGTTGACCCTTGAACATGGCGTGAACTGCGCCCGTCCACTTACATGTGGGTTTTCTTCCACCCCTGACACAGCAAGACCAACCCCTCCTCTTCCTCAGCCTACTCAATGTGAAGATGATGAGGATGAAGATCTTTATGATGATCCACTTCGACTTAATGAATAGTAAATTTCTTTTCCTTATGATTTTCTTAATGTTTTCTCTAGCTTACTTTATTATAAGAATGCAGTATATCACACACATAACAGACAAAATATGTGTTAATTGACTTTATGTTATCAGTAAGGCTTCCAGCCCACAGTAGGCTATTAGCAGTTAGGTTTTGGGGGAGTCAAAAGTTACACTCGGATTTTTAACTGCACAAGGTAGGGGAGGTAGTGCCTCTAACCCACACATTTTTCAAGGATCAAATGCATATATACAATCTTGTAAAGATGACTACACAAAGCTACATGCTTATTGTAGGAAGAGGGGAAAGAGAGAATTAAAGAGAATAGATCTTGGAAGCAAATGTTTCTATCATTTTTACAATTTTATTTTATAATGAATAACATCTTCATAAATCAGTAATTACTTACAAAGGGAAGCAAATGCCACCTTCCAGTCGGGACAGATGCAGTAAATGTTAAACAACAACACAGCAGGTGGACTTCACTGTAAGACAGCAATACAAGGGCAGCCTCAAGACAGTCCAAGATTAATTCCCAAAGAACATCCCGTAGATGAGTGGAGTGTGTCGCTATTCACGAAGCTCCTCCACATGCATCATCTCGTCTTCCTAGAAGACGGGAAAGAGGCTTATTCTCCACGTTCTCGTCTTCTAGCCAAGGCGACAGAGGCCCAGTGAGGTTGATTTGCCCCAGGTCGCCATCGGTCTTTGGGAGGGCCACGTTTCTGGCACCTACTCCATCCTGGTGACCTCTCCTCCAAAGGAGCCAGAGGTTCAGACACAGCTAGACAGTGGTGCCAGGCTTTATGGAAAAAACAGAAACAGCACTTAACCTCAAGAACTGTGTGTGAGTGAAGGAGAGGGGAACCCGTGTGGCGATTCAGGGAGACAGAGCAGAGTTGTGAAAAATGGGCAAGAACAAGATGCAAGGCCATCGGGTGATGCGGTGGTTTGGCTGGAGCAGAGTGCGTGGACAAGGAACACCAAGAGAGAAGTCCAGAGGGAGAAGACTGAGGGGAGCAGCGAATGCTAAGCTAAAAAGTCTGCACTTGGTTCAGTGGCAGCCACGGAATGATTCTGAGAAGGAGAACAGCACAATAAAAGCAGCGTCCTGGGAGAATACAAATGACTTCATTAGAGTGTAGATTTATGCTGCCATTTAATACAGAAGGGGACACTCAAACATACTGAATTGGCCAAGTTCTCCCAATATGGGTGAGACACAGGCTGCCACAAGGTACTCCCAACCAGCCACTTACTAAATGATACAGGCTCACTCCTTCACTAAGAAGTTGCAGCTGGGGAACACCTTGGCGGCCTTCCCTACATATCCTTATGCTGCCACCCTGGCCTGCCCATGCTCCCCACTGTGCTGTCCCATCCAGAACTGTCCACGAGCTGGAGCTTACCTGAATGCCTTTATATCTGAATGCACATGCCTTGGAGGTGACTACAGCTTAAATAAAGTAACTGAAGCCAAGGCCACAGTGGCTGATGAAGCCACGGAGTCTCTCCCACACACATGCACCTTCATAGAGACAGTCATGGCCTTAAGCCAGTGGTTCCCAAATACCAGGGCCAGCCTGGATCATCCCCAGGCTCTGCCTCCAGAGAGTCTGCTAGTAGGACTGTGATAGGGCTCAGGTATGTGCATTTTTAGAATGCTTTCTTTCCAGGTGACTCTGATGTTTTGCCAGATTTGAAACCACTTGAAACCCCAAAGAGGAAAACAGGAACTTCAGACACCCTGGCAGAAACAATCCAGTGGTATAGTCTAGCCTTTCTAGATCCCTTCAAACAAAACCATAGAAGAGGTACTCTACAGAGTCCTAGTGCTATGTCTCATATGTTCCGATTTCACCAATGTCGTGCTACAAAGGTAGCAGATTCATACGCATGCAACTATCTTCATAAAGATCTCATTAAAGCAAATTGTGACAAAATTCAGATACAACCCACAGTAAAATTAACTTTGCCGTATTAATCAGAAAAGACTTAAACACAGTAAAGAAGATTAAAAAAAGGTTTAAATTCTGTGAGGAGGTCTATGTATATATAATACTAAGCATAAACTACTGCTTAACTCAGATTCCAATCATGTAGTGTGGAGATTAACAAATTTTGGTCATCGGGGTACCACACCCTAATTTTTGCCATATCTCTACAGCAGTTGTACTATTAGGTGCTTAATATTTTTTCCTTTAATTGACTCATTTTTCCTATTAACTCAGAAATTAAAACATGAAAGTTATAAAAATAAATGGATAGCCAATATTATTTAACAGAAGTCAATTATAAACATAAAAACAGTTATTAAAATTTTAGGAGTCCATTTTGTGTACCACCTAAAATCATTTCCTATACCACCCATAATCCAACACGTTGGAAAACATTGATCCAGAACCAACCATTTCATTCAACAGGAGAAGAAAGTGGAATTCAAGGACATAAATAATTTGACTAAGGTTGCACAGACCCTAAGTAGAAGAACCATAGCAATGGTCTCCTAATTCGTTGCTCATTAATGTTTATTCCTACACCATAACTAGTCAACTGATGCATCAACAGTAAATCACTGCCATATTTTCATTAAAACAAGTATTCTAAATATCTCTACTCAGCAATACTTAGGGATTCTAGTTCAAACAATTTTGTTTACATCTGAAAGTAATTAAGTGATTTTTTTTTTTACTTTAAATGCAGCTGTCATACAGACTTTTCATTAATTCTTACTCTTCCCCTTGTACCAACAATGTTCTGTTTTTTATGGCAAATTTCAGAAAATTAAACTTCACACTTACAGGTTGATATCTCTGCTTCAAAAATCTGAAATCCAAAATGCCTTAAAACTCAAAACTTTTTAAGAGCCTACATAACGCTCAAAGGACATGCTTATTGAAGCATTTTGGCTTTCAGATTTTCAGAGTAGGGATGCTCAACCAGTAAGTATAACACAAACGTTCGAAAATGTGAAAAAATTCAAAATCCGAAACGCTTCTGGTCCTGAGCATTTCAGATAAAGGATACTCAACCTGTGTATACTCTTTGATGTTGGCTCCCACGTTTCACACAACACTATGCATATTTTTCAAGATATCAGTATCTGGAGCAGTCAGACAACAGGTATATGACTCAGTGAGGGTTTGTCTCTGAGAGCTAGAAAACCACTGCAGGCTTCGGGGTCTCCTTCCTCCAGCCCACATCGTTAATTAGCAGAGACGAAGGAAAGGACTATGGCCATACCCCTCATCAACCACCAAGATTCACCCAAGCTGACTGGATGGCACCAGCTGATGCTGATCGTAAGCCAAGAGCATGGCTCCTGAAGCACTCCACTCAGCAGGGGACAGTCCCCAGGAGACGTCAAGGCTTGGTAAGCACCTAACTACCCCTCCCCAGGGAGCAGCCAGCCTCCTCTCCCCCAGACACTGAACACAGACTCTCCATGATGGGCACATTCCTCCTATCTTGCTGGTTTCCTTAGATTATAACAAGGATATCCAGTCTGTGATACCAGAAGAGAAGGGAAAAAAGCACCACCGGTATCCACAAAGCCTTCTTGTAAATTAAATAGTGCATCGTGAGTATCACAGCTGTTATCCGGTACATGCGTCATTGTGTGCCCCATGCCGCGTCGTCGGATAACCGTGGGTAAGCCCCATCCCTTCTAGGAAGAGAAAAGGAAGGTGGGCTGGGGTAGGGGTGTGGGGAGAAGACGGGACAGGAGGGAGATTTCTGGGAGGCAAAACGAGGGAGGAGAAAGAAAGTGCTAGGGTTTCTTTCTTCTCTTTTCTCCCCTAGTCTGTGGCATGAAAAAACAATGGCTTTTCTGAGGCACTGTGCAGAAAAGGCAGCTCTGAAAAAAACTAATGGCCGTGATTAATGACAATGGGCTGGAGGAGAGTGAGGACACAGCCGCCACATACATCATCCCTTCCCGTCAGTCTCTGCTCCTCCCTGCCCCTCTTCCTCCTACCAGCAAGGCATTATAAAAACGTCTTATCTGCTCCGGACGCTTATTTTAGAGCGGAGATCGCAGCTAGACCCCCACCCAAAAGAAAAACAAAGAGGGAGAAAGAAAGGATGGCGCAAGAGGAAGGTAAAAGAGGAAGGAGCAAGAAAGAACGAGAGGGAGAGAGACAAAGAGGTGATAGGGTGAACAAGAAAATGGCATGTAAAATAACCATAAGATATTCCAGGGGAAAATGTGCAGGCTGTAATCATTCAAGATTTCAGCAACTTGACTCCTCACATGCTGAAGCCACATTTTCAAGGTCTTATCTGCCATATGGTTCCCTGTTTGGATGATTTATTAGGTGTAGAAAGCACACTGATAAATTTTACTGCATTTCCCTGAATAGGCAACCTATGGTGTCAATAACAAAGCTCAGGCGGCTTTAATGAAAACTGCAAGCACCAAAGGGTAACCATTTATTTATGAGTCGCTATAGTATTACTAGGACAAAATTTATCTTCCCTTCTCACGCACTCTGTAGAAACCAAATCTGGTCAAAGTAACAGAGATCACATCCATATGTCAGTGGTTTGCTAACATCTCCCCTGCATGAAACACTGGCTGCTGCTCTGGAGAAATTGTTTGGTGACCCATTTTGCATAAGAAATCTTGTTTTTAGGAAAAAAAGAAGGCAAAACCTGAAGAGCTCTGCAAATACCATAGCCTTAGCCATCACGCCTAAAGGTACTGCAGAATCCTCTTGTTTTTCCTTACCTAGAAAAATGGGACGGCTGCCCCAGGGGTAGGGGTGAAAAAAGAGAGGGTGATGTGCAGATGAGGAGGAGAGAGATCTAGAGATGTCTTATCCAGAAATATTTTAAATTTCCCAGTCCACGCAACATTGTTCCTTTCTATCCACTCTGTTTCTCAGGACACCGGTCATAAAATAAATGAAAACGTGTATTCTCCACTCATTTCCCCATTCCCATCCCTGTTCCCCACTGCCCCAAAATGCCTCTCCTCTTGGCTAGTAGCTATCTGCAAGTCTGATGTATGTGCTATTTTTATAACAGAGAAACAATCCAACTTTTTAAAACTCCAAAGACAGCAAAACTAATGACCAAACTCAGGGGAGGGGGTGCAGGGGGTGAAGGGCAGAAGAGGACTGCAGAAGAGGGAAGACAGCCAGATTTTTAGCTCTCTTACTGTTTCATCCTGGGCCACGGTTAACTGCCGCAACAAAAATATTTGGCCAGATTTTCACGTCTACGGTTTTCCCTGCTCTGTAACACGCCTGTCCCGAGTGAAGACAGCCTTGCCCAGGAATGTCAAAAGAAGGAAGGGTAAAGAAGGAGTTCAACCACAATAGCATACGTTTGAGTAACGTTCTTAGCACAGCAAACCAACAAAAGCAAAAGCAAAGTTAAAAGGCTGGGCCAAGTCTTTGACATGAGCAAAATTTTTTCGTTTTTTTTTTTTTTCCGCCAAAGTTAATACTCTGAAAAAATGCCTCCACTGGATGATTTTTACCTAGGTTGGTTTCGTTTTATACTTTTTTTTATTTTGCATAGCTTTTTCCTTGTTCTGCATCAATATTGTCTCTAATACTTTCACAGTGAGAAGGCATGAAAATCGGTGCTTATCCGTTCTTATCCATGCTATTATTGCCTCTCGACATCCTCCACTTCAAAAATATATATATAATAAGTAAACAAATAAGCAAACTCTTTGGAAATCAGGACAAAAATAATCAACATTGTAGATTTAAAAAACCTCTTTTCACATCATACGTAATAAACAACTAAAAGTCATCTTAATCAGTTCAATTACTGCCATCACTGCTTTTTAAAATCTGCTTAGTAAAATGGCATCAATTAAAGTTTAATGTCTTATAAAAGATCATCCAAGTATTATAGTAGAATTAAGAGGAAATAGGTACTGCTTGGGATCTGGCCATATTTTTAGAGTTTCTCAACCAGAGAGATTTACAAGAATATTCATTATTGCCCAGATTGCTTTCAATTCCTCCACCGGTTTATTAAAACAGGTAGGGCGAAAGGGCCTCGCACGGTTCAGAGCACATTCAACCAGCTGCATTTTCAGTTTGCTAAATATTTCAACTAGTCTTCAAAGGCATCGCACAAGTAAAACCTCGCACTTATTTTTCTACACACTTTCCCTCTTAATTTTTAACCCCCTGAGTATTTCCAGAGGAAATCTAATCCACACAAGTCATTTGTACGTAGCCCACACTGAACAGCATCTGAATTCGTCGTGTTGTTCCGAAGAGGCCCCATCCACCTTCTCTGCTGGCCTCTGGAAGGCTTTCATTCGTGCTTTGGAGCTCCCATTCCGGGGCAAATCAACAAACTTGAACCTTAAGGCAGCAGAGGGACCCAGGGAACAGGACAAGGGAACAGGACAAGGACACGAAAGAACAGACATGGAGAGGGCACCTGGTCAGCAGCTCCAGGGCTAGAGGAAATTTCCTTTTGCAGGCTGACAAACAGGACCAACTGCCACAGCCATTCAGGTTGTTCACTACCCAGTGGTGTTTGGCCAAAGGGACAGGTGGGGACTGAAATCCAGCCTCCACTCTGCTTGCCAAGCTCAGGTTGTGGCCAGAGGTTGCACCCACCCAGAAAAAGGGGGTGCCTTTTTCTAATTCTCCCGTAGGCACTGTATGGGCTACCTGCTGATAAAGTCACATTAAGAAAACAGGAGCAAGCCAGTCACAAAAGGACAATTACCATATAATTCCACTCATATGAGGTACCC
>RJWJ010020522.1:0-28973 GCA_004363605.1 Indri indri | reverse complement strand
ACAAGCAACTACCAGTACATGTTTTCATAGGTGCTCTCTATTAATTGTAATTTTCTATGTAGCCAAAAGTTAAGATATATATATATGAGAAAGATATTTGATAGCAATACTTAAAATTAGGGTATTTCTCATCTCATTAGCAAGAGAGGTATCACTTCTCATTACCCAGTCCCGTAATCATGCCTTCAGCAGAGATACGTAGTATGTTCTGCTCTTCTCTAAATAGAACCAATTCACGCTATGTTTTAGAACAATCACTAGCTCAGATGTGCAGGAATATTTAATTGATTAATTAACTAATTATTTAATTAAGTTATATTCAGCCCTAAAAGTCAATGCTGATGGGAAATTCAGCCTAACTCATTAATGCAGCTCTCTCTGACGTGGCTCTGTCAGTTGCTATTAATTTGACTGCATTGGTTGCTGCTGAGAGACCACTTCCCCTACCCCACATGTTGTCTGAGGCTCTGACAGCTCTTTTGTTCCCCAGCCAAGCATGGTGGTGGGTTTCTGAGACAAGGATGGGAGTCCTTGAGCCATGGGTATAGCTTAGCTATATTACACGGGTGTGCTCTTTGAGATCTTGTCAATGGACTCGAACTCTCAAGTAGTTTGTAGCCTCAGTGATGCACCTTGAAGATTATGTCTTCCCTCCTCTAACTTACATCATTGTCTGGAGGGCTCACTCCTTGGCCTCCACCTTCTGTTCTTCCTGAGAGAATTTATTTTATAGAAATTATAGAATGGGACACTGCATCAAGGAATTAATAAAAGTTGCTACCTGTTTGGATGAGGAGAGCAGAAGAGAAAATACAGAAAGGCAGGATCTTCACACTTCAGTAAGCATGAGAGATGTGAAATCATTCAGGCAATCTAGGAAAAAAAAAAAAAACAAACAAGTGGGCAACACAGACGTAAGAGTCTCAATTCATATGTTAAATATTGGACTATATAATAATAATATAAAGTCTTCCCTAGTTAATATATGTGTAATAAACTAGTATTATAGCAAGAATGCATTTTGTGTATTTCTCTTAGAGAATTCATGTTTTTCTACCTTTCTACCTTTTTTCAAGTTCATACTTAAAACAATCTATCCTCCCTGATTGCTTTTTAAAATAAATTTTATTATTTATATTCAAGGTACACAACATGATGCTATAGGACACATATAGAATATAATATTTAAAATGGTTACTATAGGGAAAAATTAACATATCCATTATCTCACATAGTTATTTTATTTTGTGACAAGAGCAGTTGAACTCTACTCATTTAGTGGAAATTCCTAACATGGTACAATTTTATTAAACATAGTCCTCATGTTGTACACTAGATTTCTGAACTTGTTCATCTTACAGATCTGCTGCTTTGTATCTAAAACAAGATGGCCTAACAATGAAATAAATGTTATACTGAAAAGAATTAAAGAATTTTTAATCCAGGAGGTCTCAAACTAAGCAAAATATTAGAATCCCCTGGGAGATTTTAACAATTCCAGTTCTTAGGCTGTGTTCCAGAAACATTAACTTGGAATCTCTAAAAATGGTTACCATTGTCTTGTAAGTGAACAGAATAGTTTCCATCCCTTAATTTCACTGAAGATAATTAAATCATAAAATACTGTTAATCGTTTGGAGATGGAAAGCTTTACAAAACACATTACTAAATTTTTCACATATGTTAAACACTTAATGTTGACGGATCAATAAATTATTGGTAACGTTTCAAGCCTTGCTTTGATACTTAACAAATTTATCAATTTCGGTTAACATTCTTGAGTGTACTTCCATTTCTTACTTGAGCAAAGCCAGGAAATGTACCTTTCTATTAATCTTTAAAAGTCACAAATTAACACTCTTTAAATGTCAAAGATTTCAAAGGCATTTTAGAGATAAAAGTCTCACTGGTAGAAGAATAGTACCTCATTCTATTCATTCATTCCATAAATATAAAATGTGCCTACTGTGTGCCAGAAATAGTTTTCTAAGACTACCTGCTGTTATGCTAAAGACATTATATATTTAATGCGTGCTCATTTGGAATATGGCAGAAATATTTACCTATGATAATGAAGAATAGCTTTCAATATCATTTGCACTAACATTGTTTTTCTAGAAGTATTGTCTTTTCTCCAAAGGAAGATTATATGTGAACTTTTAACCTCGCCTGTGGTAAAAATTTGAAGACAAACAGTAATACATGAACAACTGAAGCCAAATATGCCATCATTATTGATTTTGATCTTAAAATATGCAAAGAACTTTGAAAATACCATTGATTTATTGCCTGGTTGTGTGTGTTTTATTTAAAACTACAATCGATTTTTAGGTTTATTTGGTTTGTTTAGGGACCAAATATTAAAATGAGTATTACAGAAAGAGAAAGAGATCTACATGTAAAAAAGAGAATATTTATAAAGGTCAAGAAATTCTGAATTATTCCAGAATAATGTTTTTTGCCATTCTGAAAGTCATCAGGAAGATTCCAGGGCTAGAAATTTTGTCATTAGATATGTAGAAATCATCTTTTAATTGGGAGATACCTCCATTCTCATTAGGAGCTACATGTTTACTGTTTCTATTATGTAGTTATGAGTGTGTGTTCTTGTTTATTTTCAGTAGCTGCCAGGGTAGCAAGTGTCAGAATCACTCCAAGAAATTAAGATATGTTTTCCAAGTCAACATTCTCTCTACTATTACTTCCCAGGAAGACAAGAGGAAAGGTCCTTTCTGGGCTGGAGTAATCAGTAAATACTGATTCCTAAAATGAATAAGGATAAGAGGCAGGTTAATGCTAGACATAATTCCTTACATATGAAATTTTTCTTTCATTTGCAACACTCAATATTGAATCAGGTGATTCCAGAAAATCTTGTAAAAATCATTAAGTTTCACAAGTATGAAGCTGGCTCAGATAATATCAATATGATTCCATGTCTTATCTTTACCCATATATCAGGAATTCTCTAAACTTCTGGGAGAATATTGTGTAGAGGACACAATCAAGTGGCAAATTAGTGGCACAATCAGTGGCACATTGACATATTCTTAAAAAGTATTGCAAAACTTACTTTGGATACCGATTGTTTAATGATTTCTATTTTATGCTGCCAGAGAAAAGCTCAAGGAACTAAGGTGTTTATAATAAACATTATATGTATGGAAAGAAATGTCATTTATAGCATAAAGTAGTGTACAAGGTGATCTTAGCAGTCATTATAACTTGAAGTTAAGGGAGATTATTTATCGAACACGCTCTCACTTTAATTGTGCCACCTTTGCCTTCCTTAGGAGTTACGTAAGTAGAATACATTCCCATGGACAGGACCTTCCAACTACAGCTTCTTTGTTACAGAGATCCAAGGAATTCATACCTACCATTACGGTGCACCTAAAGAAAGCAATGAGCCAACAAGAGATCGAATTCATGTGATACATTAAGTGGTTGCCCAGAACAACATTCACAGAAATATAAATACAAATTTAGAAAAACTGGCTTTTGAGTCCTGGAAAACCCAAAAAGAAATACTGTTTTGAGTATTTTTTAAATTAAATTAGTTTAGGAGAATTTTGAATATCTTAGAACAATAATGCTTGTACATAGACTTAATACAGGATACTCTATGGATTTAAAAATATAACAAAGATAGAAATGTCAGAATTATGTGCTCAGAAGAAAAACGTTTAAGCAAAACTTATGTGCATTTCTAAATTCAAAAAATCAAGAGAGATGGAGGGAAAGAGAATAAATGCTTTGGAGATACTTATTGTAAAACTACAAAAATGTAATTGACCAAAATATATTTTTATATATAAATATATATGTATAATATCATACATGTATATGGGTAAAATGATATATCTAAAATTTCATTTTAAGGAGAAGCATTACTCTCCGACAAGGTTTGAAAGGTAGTATTGTCTGGGGCCTTTAAAAAACTATATGGAATTCAATTGGAATCTGAGCTCCATGAGAACAGATACGTGGCTGATAATGTATGAGGAATTCAATATTTCATTAATTAACAAATCAGGGTTTCTGTTTATCCAGGGTAATAATTCACATAAGTTTCCCCTTTTCCTTTTTTTTTCAGTGTTCCACATTTTTTTATGTTTTATTTTATTTTTGTTTAATTTCAGCATGTTATGGGGGTACAAATGTTTTGCTTACATGGATTGCTTTTGTACTGCTTGAGTCAATGTTATAAATGTGCCCGTCACCCAGATAGTGTACATTGTGCCCGTTAGGTATAATTTCTCCCATCCCCTCCTCCCCGCTTTCACCTGCATGATTTCCCTTGAGTTTTACGTCCATCTGAGCACATGACTGCTGATCGGTTAGTTCCAATTTTATAGTGAATACATGTGTTTGTTTTTCTATTTTTGTGATATTTCACTTAGGAGGATGGTGTCCAGTTCCACCCACATTGTTGCAAAAGGTATTAATCCATATTTTATGGCGGAGTAGTACTCCGTGGTATACATATACCACATTTTATTAATCCCCTCATGAATGTATGGGCACTTGGGTTGATTCTTAATTTAGGACACCAAAGTATTGCCCAATAATGACCCCTTAGGAATGGTTTTAATGAATAGATGCCATGGATTTCTAATTAGAATATAATGTGTTTTTATATTTTTTGTTGCTTCTAATGTATTTTAAAAGTTTTTCTGCACTTGGGTAAAATTTTTCTCATGTAATTGTATTTACATTATTGCCTAAGTTAAGCCTTTTATATGCATTGTGAATAATCAATTTTTATTTTTAATGCCATAACTACGTGATCACAGATTTTAGGTTACTGAAGTTCAAAAAGGATCTTCCTTAGAAATGTCTGTATGTCATTCCAAATTAGAAGAAATGATAACTATTTCTTTTTCATTCTTTTAGTTGTTAGTTGACCACCAGGACCTTATCTCATTGGAATGAAAAATTATCAGTCAGCAAGAACTTATGTATCAAAATAAATTCAGGAAAAAGCTGCTGTAAGTCTGCTGAGAATATAAAGGGATTCAAATAGAAAACTTTCTCTTAAGAAGACGAATGTATTTTCTCAAATATATTTTAATATTTTATTATTTCTAGAACCTGGATGAGTCTTTGATTATAATTTTTCCAGACACAAATAAATTTCTTTTATCCCTTGAAAAGAAAGATATGGAGATATTTAATCAGCTTGTATGCAGTGAATTTTTTTCTCTTTTATTTTTAGCAAGCTAGAAAAAGAAAGCCTGAATTATCAAATAAGTAGGTATTAATCAATAAGTTCTAGACAGTTATCTCTGCATTAGAGAAAGGCAATATGTAGGGACTCCAAGAAGAAAATTTGACATTATGGCCATATTAGAATTGACTAAAAAGTGGTTGATGGGTGTATTCCACAACTGTAATGAAATAGTAGCACACATTTTAATATTTTTACTGTCAATAAGAAATATTGAAAAAATACAATTATGAAAATCCATTAAAACAGAAATATGTAAATATTAATTCTATTTTAATTGTGCTATAATTGCTGAATTTACACACAACAGTTTAATCTTAATAGTCACAAGTATATTGGCACTTTCTTACAGTTAACCTGAGAAAATAAGAATAGATGATCTCTAAGGTTTTTCGAAGGTCTTGCGTTCTACAGTTACTGATTTGAGTAATACGCTACTATGGCCATATTTGGAAGGTATTGTGTTTCCGAGCAAACCACTTCTCTTTTTTCTCAAAATGAAGGTATACTCTTCTCTGAGTTTACTCAACTTCACTAAGTTTACTTGGAATAAGAAGCACGAAAGACATAAAAATATACCGAGGATTGAGACAAAAATATTATTTAGACAATTATCTAGTTCTAAGACAATCAACAATTTAGTAAACATTAGCAGAAAAGTAAGAGCTGCAACACAGGACATTCTTATAACCGTGTGTCAAAACAATTTAGATATCGCTGATAACACCTTCAAATTGACAATTCTCCTCAAATACACACACCTTATTGTTGGATAAAAAGTTGGCAAAAAGGTGAGGTATTTGAACCACTAGAATAAAAAAATTAGAGACCTGTGTTTGAGAAAAAATTATATCATTCCTTTTCATTATTTCTGGATCTTGGTGACTTTTTCGTTAGCCAGAGAAGACAGTCGTTGTCTATTTTTTAGTGTATAATCATTTTATTATATGAAAACAATATTGTCTAAGTTGAGGTCTGTTAATACAAATATCATACTAGTAATAAAATTAAAGGAATTTTTCACTCTTCTACTTAGGAAAAAAAATCTCCTAAAATCAAAAGTGATACATTTGAGTAAATTAAAAGAATGCTAAGGTTTAGTTGCCAAAGAATAAAGCTTTTGAATGATTGTTTTGTCATTGTTGTTCTGAGAAAATGAGAGCTGAAGTTTGGACAAATAATACATTCAATCTTGTATTTTCTACTCTGCTCCAAACGAGAAGAAATGCATTATTCCTCAACCTGTACTCATCTGATAGGAGATTTGGGTAGGGCAGGGGGAGAAAACAATGGTGTAAGGACTTGGAAAAGACTCTCAGAGAGAGACTCCTTTTTACAGCTCTTTTTTTTTTCTTTTTCCTTTTGTCTTTTTTGTGTATATACAGCCAGGGTGGACACCAGTGGGACAACTCTCCAGCACCTGGGTGCAGAAAAGCTATAAATCAACAAGAAAACATTGATCACAGTGACTGACATAAAAACAGAATTCTACATTTTTTCATTCATTCTTTCATTCATTCATTCAAAATTACTGTAATACTTTCGAATACACTATCTTTTGCTTAAGTTTTAATAAAGTGATATTATAAATTAGAGTGACACAGTTTTTAAAAACTTCCCCTGAGATGACTTTAAAACAAATGGTGGAATTGGAATGTTCCTATCACAAAGAAATGATTGACGTTATGGATACACCCTGATTTGATTATTACACATTGTATGCCTGCCAAAACATCACATATACCCCATAAATATACAGAACTATTATGTACTCATAATAATTAAAAATAAAATATTTTTAAAAGATCAGTAATTACCGGATATTATGGTATATGAAATCATTAACACTTCTTATAAACCTGATGATGCAGTAAGGAATTTTTCAAGTCTATGATCCTATGAGAATATCATGCTATCACATTGATAGAGGATAAATAAAACAACTTTAATAGAAAATACTTTGCAAAATCATTCTTTCTTAATCATTCCTTAATAGAGGAATAGTGGGAGAGCAATTTAGGCCCACTTCAGGGCCTAACCTTTGAAACAGAGTCGCAAATAAAACTTTTACTCAATTTGGCACCAGAGACAAATAACAAAAAAGCTTGTGATGCAATCTGCACTTCACAATGTGGTTCCTAGCTGGGTCCTAAATATATGTTGCATTCAGTTGTTGAAATGTCCCTGTGTCAGCCGGGGTCATTTTTTATACTCAAAAGTAACACACTTTATTTTTTTTTTTTATTATTTTTTTTATTTCAGAATATTACGGGGGTACAAATATTTTGGTTACATAAATTGATTTTTTACCATTTGAGTCAAGTTTATAAATGTGATAATTGCACAAAATTAAGAAGCTAAATTTTTTACCTGATTATGCCATCAAAATAGAGTAGGGAGAGGTCTAGGGTCAGGCAAAAACTAGTTATTCCAAGATACTTTTCAAGGACCTTACATTTCCAAAACTGTTATCGCAGGAGAACTCTTTGTCAGACTTCTCAGAAAGCTGAATCGTACTTCTTTCTAATTATTCATTAGAAGATGGAATGAACCCAACTCATTTACGCAGACTGCTTAGTTGTTGAAAGTCAGTTAGTTTGCGTATTAGTTTTCAACATCTGTCATAACAAAATGCTACAGACTTGGTGGCTTAAACAACAGAAATTTATTTACTCACAGTTCTGAAGGCTGGAAGTCCAAGGTCAAAGTGTCTGCAGGTATAGTTTCTTCTGAGATCTTTCTCCAGGGCTTGCAGATGGCTGTCTTCTCACCGTATCTTCACATGGTCTCTCCCCTGGATGAATGCATTCCTGCTGTCTGTCTCTCTGTGTGTTCTATCTCTTCTTTTTATAAGGACACCAGTCACATTGTATTAGGACCCCACCCTAAGAGCTCTATCTCCAAATTCAGTCATATTTTGAGGTACTAATTGTTAAGGATTCAATATATGAATATGGACGCCAGGCAATTCAGCCCATGACAGTTCATAAGAAGGAATGGCCAAGCCATTAAAAGAGTCCAGGACTATCAAAAGGCTTTGCGCGACTCAGGAAAAACTCTTTTCCCCCCGTCATGCATAGTTTAAATATCCGCCCATCCAAGAAATAACTCTTCTTGAAAAATGAGATTTGGAAGTTGTAAAGACGTCATCTTGAAAAAATAAAAGTTGTAATGTCTTTATTGACTCAACCAAAGGAAAACATCTCACAGCCTGGCAAGAAAAGCTTTTTACTCTAAACAGAAATATAAAGGGAGAACCACATTATGTATTTAAAACTTGGAAAAAATAGTCATCATTATACTTTTCTATCATTGTATATAGATCCAATGAAAACTCTCAGAAACATCTAAAGATAAGCATAATCATTCTGTAATCCTACTTGTGAAAGGGATGTTCCAGCTTGTAAAATGCAATCACTTCACTTGAATCTGGCAACATCCCCAATAAATTATTCAATTCCATATGGTCTGAAAATAACTCTTATTACTCTCCTTTATCTTTCCAAAAGGATGACTATTTGGAAAGTGATAAGTAATGGACATTATAAGCAATTTAATTTGTTTTTTCTTTACATATATACTAGTTTTATTTAATTTATTCTTTGTTACTGTTTCACTGGACACCATAAGTCAAGAAGTTACGTATCTATTTCTAAACATTAAACCATAATATTTTGTAAAAGTAAATAGACTGAATGCCCTCCAAGGATACAAAAACTATAATTTGAGGAAATGCTTATATCCAGAATGGGTTTTGGATAAATAGATCATTTATTATAAATGCATAAATGAATGTTAACCTCCAAATGCCACTATGCATTCAGATTGAGAAATTTGCTTTATAACATCAAATGAAGAAGAGAAGTTGATTTAGTAGGCTTATACAGCAAAGTCTCACAACATGTTTATTAAGTATGCATTTGACTGTGAGACTCCATGGTTATCTGAGTCTCTAGGATTGGGAACACCATCTTGAGAATTTTTATCAGTCATTCGGTTTTAGTTTTTAATTGACTCTATCCTAATCCTAATCATACTCAACAACATTGCTATGTGCAATATTCCTGCCAAGCATATACTAACAGCTTTTACTGAGGAATAAATCAGATAAGCAATCTCTAGCACACTTGTGGAAGTCTCTCTTTTATTACTCTTTTACTTATTTTTATTTTGTTAATATGATCTACTTTTTCATCTTTGCCTCTTAAAAACTGAGAAGAAAAGTGATGGATGCAATCTGTTCCCTATATAAAAATGGTCAAATATTTTATGATAAAGAAATCTTGATTAACTCAGAAAACTCTAGTATTACTTAAAATAAGACTTTTCTTTCTCCCTTAAAATAATTGCCTTGAAACAAACTCAACACAATGACAATTTGACTACACGTCTTTAAAACCGCAAAACAATGTAAGTCAGAGAACCACAAGCCAGGTTCCCTCTGGGAGGTACAATGATATTGGCCTACTAAAATGTTGCAAGAAAAAAGTTAGGAAAATGCAGCATCAACCATTCTTTTAAGCAATTAAATTTGATGAGGGAGTGGGGTGTTGTCGTGTACATTCTCCAGAATAACATGGTGTCCCACTCCATTCCTGTTTTGTATTTATTTTTATTATACTATATGCAAAAATGTATAATTGTACATCTCTATGAATGCTCATGAAGTAAACACACCCCAGAAAACCAAGAAAGAGATTATGTCTACTGCTCAGATGTCCCTTTGTGCCCTCTTATAGTCACTGTCCCTCCTGCTGTGATTTACTAGCAGAGAGTAGTTTTGCATGGGTTTGTTGTTTATGCAAATGAAATCCTAGAGTATACAGCCTTTTGTATCTGGCTTTATTCGTATTGGTGTGGACAGTTTTGGACTGTTCATTCTCATCGTCATCTTGTACTCCATAATGTGAATACACCGTGTTACTGATGGAGGGCATTTGGGTGGCTTCCAGTTTGTTGCCATCATGACCATCACCAATGTGAACATTCTAGAAAGTGTCTTTAATACACAGATGTGTGCGTTTTTCTGACTTTATATCTAGGGCTGGAAGCAATAGGGTATGAGATATACATTAGCAGATAGAGCCATGGAGGTTTTCAAAGTATTTAAAGGGGGCTTTTTTTTCCCTTTTATTTCAGGGTATTATGAGGGTACAAACATTTTGGTTACATTTTGTGTCTTTGCCTCGCCCAAGAGAGGGTTAGAGGCATGCCCTTCCCCTCTACAATGCTCACCATGTCCTTTAGTTGTGGGTTTACCCCCCCCCCATCACCCTAATCCCTGGAGAATATTACTGCCATGTGAGCACCCTAGTGTTCATCAGTTAATATCAATTTGATGGCGAGTACAAGCGGAGCCCATTCTTCTGATCTTGTGGTACCTCACTTCGGATAATGGGCTCAAGTTCAATCCAGGAAAATATAAAAAGTGCTAGATCACTGTCGTTTCTTATAATTGAGTAATATTCCATTGTATACATATACCAAATTTTCATAATCCACTCATGAATTGACGGACACTTGGGTTGTTTCCACATCCTTGCAATAGTGAATCGTGCTGCCATAAACATTCGGGAGCAGATGTCTCTATTATAGCATATCTTTTGCTCTTTTGGGTAGAAGCCTAATAGTGCTGTTGCTGGATAGAATGGTATTTCTATTTTTGGCTCTTAAAGGGGGCTTTTACCAATTGCTATTTCTACCTGCCATGAAAGAGACTTTCAGCTTTTCCACAACCTTGCAAACATTCTGTATTGTGCTCTTCAAAATATTCTTTTTTTTATTTCAGCATATTATGGGGGTACAGATGTTAGGTTATGTATGTTGCCCTTGCCCCTCTCCCCTCCAAGTCAGAGCTTTAAGCATGCCCATGCCCTGGATGGTGCGCATCGCACTCGTTATGTTTGCATATACCCATCCCCTCCTCCCCCCTCCCACCTGCCTGATACCCAATATATGTTATTCTTATATGTGCACTTATGTGTTGATCAGTGAAACCAGTTTGCTAGTGAGTAGATGTGTTGCTTATTTTTCCATTCTTGGGATACTTCACTTAGTAGAATGTGTTCCAGCTCTATCCAGGAGAATACAAGAGGTGCTATATTCTTAATTTTTTTGTTACTGTTTGTTGTAGATTTTATTTAGCCATTTGTTGATACATTATTGTATTGTGATTTTAATTTGTTAATATTATGCTTGATAAGAATCTATTTTTGTATATGTATTGATAACTGGATATCTTTTTCAAAGTGTCTGCTTAAGTTTTGTGATATTTTTCCGTTAGATTTTCTGCCTTTTTTTTATTATTTGTAGAATGTATCTAAGTATACCAGGAATGTGTGTTTGTTGAATAAATACATCAGGAATGTTTTCACTCACTGCATATTGCTTTTTCAATCTGTTATCATTTTCCAATGAGTAGAAATTTTGAATTTCAGTATAGTTCAATTTATCATGCATTCTTTTAAAGTTAATAATTTCCAATTGAAGAAATCTTTGCCAAATTCAGGACTGGGAAATCCATCACATTTTTCTCTTTTTGGATTTAACTTTTGTATTAATATTTGAATGCCTTCTTGAAGTTGTCTTCATGTGGGATTTCTAGTATAACTGAATTAATTAATCATCATCATTTACATGAAAGATCATATTCTCCCCACTGTATTACAGTGTTATTTTAGATAAAATTCAGATGAATATTTATAAATATATATTAATGAGTTTGGTTCTGGGCTCTATTTTGTGTCATATAATTTTGCCTATTCAGGTTACAATTCCATACTACATTAATTTCTATATATTTTGATATATTTTTTTTTTATTTTTTTATTTTTTTTTTTTAATTTTATTCCAGGGTATTGGGAGGGTACAAACACTACAGTTACACTTTATGCCTTTGCCTCACCCAAGTGCGGGTTAAAGGCATGCCCTTCCCTCCCCCCCCGCCTTAGTGCTCCCCATGTCCTTTAGTTGTTGATTTGCCCCCCCATCCCCCTAATCCCTAGAGAGTATTTCTGCCATGTGATCAACTTAGTGATATAATTTTTAATATTTGGAAGCAAACATACTCTTGACTTTTTCCCTTTACAAATTCTATGGTTATTTATGGCCTTTTGCTACTGAATACAAATTTTAAAATCATCCTATATTATTGTTTTATTTTCACCTACTGATTTTAATTTGATTAACATTGACATCCCTTATTTTATTAAATCAATTCTGCTGCTGCTTAATAGAGTTATTTTCATCAGCTCCAAAAATTAGATTTATCTTTCTGTGCTATTTTTATAATGTATATACATTTATTTCTTTAAATGGCCTATTCTTATTGCAGGATATCCCTGTTTTTAAATGTCTAAAACTAAAATTTCATATTCTTCTAACTCTGCAGAAAAACTAATAGATGGGGACTTCTTTAACCTGATAAAGGGCATCTATGACAAATCCACATATTTAGTGGCAAAATACTTAATGGTGAAAATCTGATACTTTGTCGGAACAAGACAAAGACATCTACTCTCAACACTTCTCAACATTGTACTTGATGTTCTAGCCAGGGAAATAAAGCAAGAAAAAAAAATAAAGAAAAAAAATATGGGGTACAAATCCCCAATATTCAAATTTAAAGAAGTGACATTATCAATGTTTCAACAAATATTAAAAAAATTAAGAAAATATTATGAATAACTTTATGCAAATAAATTTGGTAACTTCAATAAAAGGGATAGATTTTTCAATCACAAAACTTCCAAAGCTCATGCAAGAAATTATTGGAATATCTCTATAACTATTAAAGTATTGGATTTTTAATTAAAACCTTTCTCATAAATGAAACTCCTTTCTATGTTATTTCCCTGCTAAATTCCTTCAATACTTTAAGTAAGAAATAATACCAATACTATACAAATTACAATGGAAAGTGAAAAGAGGACCATACTTCCTAACTCATCTTATGATTCCAGCACTCACTTGATAACCTGATACCAATAATCATAAGTATTCTAAAAATGTAAGTTTCAGCAATTCATATTTCACAATATGTAAAATATATAATTCATGACCAAATAGAGGTTTTCTAAGGACTGTAAGGTTACTTTTAACATTCAAAAATCAATCAATGTAATTCGGCATATTAACAAACTGAAAAGAAAAAAATGTAAGATCAACCAGTAGTCAGAGAAGAAACATTTTATTAGTAATAATTCACTTCTATTACTAATAAAATCTCTCAGCAAACACTTAGCTAAAAGTAGGAAAGGGAATTTTCTCAATCTAATGGAGAACATCTATGAAAATATGCAACTAATATCATACTTACTAAAATGTTACATGTTTTCTTAATAGGATAAGGAACAAGGCAAGAATGTTAGCTTTCACCAATTGTATTGAATGTTTTTCTGGAAGTTCTAACCAATGAAATAAGGCTAGAAAAAGAAATAAAAGATACCTGCTGTGATCTGAATGTTTGTGTTTCCCTAAAATTTGTATGTTGAAATCCTAATCCTCAAAATGGTAGTATTAGGAGGTGGGAGCTTTGGGGAGGTGATTAGATCCCGCCCTCTTGAATAGGGTTAGAACTTTTAAAAAGTTCCTCGGAGAGCTCCCTCACCCCTTCCACTATGTGAGGACAGAGTGAGAAGGCAACATTATGAACCAGGAAGTCAGCTTTCCCCAGACAATCTGCTGGTGCCTTGATTTTGGACTTCCTAAAACTGTAAGAAATACATTTCTGTTGGTCATAAGCTACCCAGTTCATGTTTTATTATAGTATCCTAAATGGCCTAAGACAAGGTCCAAATTGGAGAGAAAAGATTTGTTTTTTTTTTCCAGACAATATAATTCTCTTCATTAAAAGTATGTGGAACCTACAAAAATAAGCTACCAAATCCAATAAATGAGTTTAGCAATAAAATGTAATTGAGTATAACATTAATACATAAAAGCAATTGTATTTATATATACTATAAAAGAATAGTCAGATACCAGATTTTAAAAGCACCATTTGCAAAGGCACCTTATATAAAATATATAAGGATTAATCTGAATAAAAATATGCAAAACCTCAGTAATGAAAATCAAAAACATTGCCGAAATAAATTAATGAAGACTTAAATAAAGAGAAATGTTTTGTGTTCATGTTTCAGAAGATGCAATATTCTTAAAATGCCAATATTTCACAAGATTACATGTAGATTCCACTCATTTCCAATCAAAATCCCAGCAAGTTTCCTTTGCATAAATTTACAAACTGATGATAAAATTTATATGGAAATGCAAAGGACACAAAATAGTCACTTATTTGAAAAAGTAGAAAAAATTTTAGAACCCTTATACTACTTGACTTCAAGATTTATCTTAAAGTTACAGTAATTAAGACAGTATGATATTGGTGAAAAATGAGGCAAATAGAATAAAATAGCTAGTCTAGAAATACAATCATACATAGTTAATTAAATTTCAACAAAGGTATAAAGTAATTCAGTGGAGAAAGGAGAGCCTTTTTAAAAAATGGTACTGAAATAATTGGATATTCTTATATAAATAAATAATAATAATAACAACTCTGATTAATATCTTGCTACATTAACCGAAATTACCTCAAAATGGTAATTTTTAAATTTAAACCTAAAAACCTCAAACTATAAAATAACCAGTAGAAAACATAAAGAATATCTTTGCGACCCTGACTTTCACAAATTTTTTATATATATTCCCCAAATTATAATTCATAAAATTTTATAAATTGGATAAGATTTATAAATTTATAAAAATTAAGAATTCTGCTTTTTGGAAGACAATCTTAAGAGACTGAGCAGACTGGTTATTCTAGGACAAAATATCTGTAATTTATGCACAGAGAAATGTATAAAGAACTACAAAACTCAATAATAAAACAGCAAGACACCAATTAAATATGGGTGAAAGATTGAACAGATACTTAACCAAAGAATATCTAAGCATATGAAAATACACCCAACATCATTATTATTCACTGATTTGCAAACAAATTCAAACCACAATGAGGGTAGTATTTCAGTTCTCACTTTATAGTTATTCAGAAAATCTTGAAATTATAAATATTGACCACATAAAGTTCTTGTTATAATGTCAGGCAAATGGAACATTCAGTCACTGCTGATGGGAATGTTAAATGGTACAACCACTAGAAAAAACAGTTTGGTAGTCTTTTAGCGCAGTTTAGTTCAGTGGTTTTTTTTGTTGTCATTGTTGTTGTTAATTTAAACTTTCTCCTGTCATAAGATCCAACCATCCCACTTCTAGAGATTTACCCCAAAGTAAATGAAAACGTGTGTCAATATAAGGACTTGCACATGAATGTTCCTAGTGGCTGTGTTAGAATTATCCCCAAACTGGAAATAGCCCTAATGTCCATCATCTTTGGTTGAATGGATTAAAAATTGCTTGAATAGAGTACTATTCGGTAATAAAAAGGAATGAACTATTGATACATATGACATGGGCAAGTTTTCAAATAATTACTCTGAGTGAAAGAAGTTAAAAATAAAAGAATGCATACTGTATGATTCCATTTATATAAAACTCTAGAAATTACAAATTAAACAATAGCAAAGGAAAGCAGATTAGTGGTTCCCTTGGGAGGGGTGGTTTATGGAGGGATGTGTAGGAGAGATAATTATAAAGGACTATGAGAAAACTACTGGGGGTGATCAATACTCTCAATATCTTTTTCTAAATTTCAAAATATTGCAGAGGTACAACTGTTTTGTTTACATGTTTTGCTTTTAGACAGTTTGCATCAAAGTTATAAGAGTGCCTGTCACAAAGATAGTGAGCATTGTACCTCTTAGGTGTAAATTTACCCATCCCCTCCTCCCCCCTTCCACCTACTTGGTTTCCATTGAGTTTTACTACCATTATCTTAATTTGGTGATAGGTTTATGGTTTTGTGTATGTATGCTTTTGTGTGAACACATATATGTCAAAAGTTATCAAATTGAACACTTTAAATATATGATGTTTATTTTATGCTATTATATCTGGATAAAGAAAAAGATAAGATGTTATAACTAAGACATTTGTTTCACAGTTTTCTTTAGTTCTACCTTAATACGAACATATTTTTCAAGGCACAAAAATTATCAGGGATGCTTACCTAGTACAAACTGATGTGATGCTCTTAATTACCTGGTAATTAGAGAGGTCTCAACTATGTATTTGTATATATGCATAATATTTAATAATTATTATTCAAACTCAGACACAACAGTGACTTTTTACAGAAATATAATTATTTGAAAGCAGGTAGGTATTTTAAAAGTCCAAATTTTATTTTGATGTTTTACTAGTTGGTATAAGTAAATTTCATAAATTATTTTGGATTGTGATTCATAGAAGCAATATATGATTCTCTTTTAATGTCTGTATTGTTGTTCTCATTGTTCCTACAGAGGACTGAATAAATGGATACATATATTTGCATATTTCTGTAATTCGCCAATGATGTACATTAACATGTTAGCAGTAAAATGGCAATCTACTATTCAGGGGAAATATACTAATTACTGCATTCCACAACCAGGCATATGGTAAGGCTAATGTTGATCCCACCATGTCACTGTAAATTGACTATGATTTGGATGGGACTTTTTGGTTTCTGTAATTGAAAACAAAAATAAAAATTAGTACTACGTACATGCGCTGGAAAATAAATGTTTGATTATTTTTGTATAAAATTACCAGGAAGGGAACATAATTATTTCAAAATATTCTCGAGAATTTTTTATAATTAGTTTTACATCCCTCTTAGTTATTAAAGCCAAATCACAATTTTGTCATTTTTGTATTTTTAATGTATCAGAGACATTTTAATTTATATGTCTAGATATGGTTACATGCTATGCTAAATTATGAAGAAAAAATAAGCACAAATAAAATAACCAGCTGAAATTTTCCTTGTATAGGTCCTATTTTATAGATATTTAATTGATTTTCCTATTGATTAATAAAATCACCCAAGTTTATGTAGCTCATAAACTACATAAGGAATTATTCTTAAAATACATGCTAACACTAAGATTATTTCCTCATTGGTATTAAATGTATTCTGGTTGAAAATGTAATTTACCTTAAGTAGAAAATATCTTGGCACAGAAAACGTTTTTTGCTGCTAAATTAAAAGAGATAATTTCTGGGTTTTAAAAATAATAAAAGGTTGTGAACTTAGTACCCAAACTATACCAGCATATATTTTGATATAATAGGAGGACAAAATTCACCCTAAAAAGTGAGCAATTTTTTTCTCAAATCATATCTATAAAATATTGCATTTGTAACTGCTCAGCCATTAAAATCAATATTTTATTGCTTCAAAAGAGACAAATTATTCAGTGTTTTGTTATTTCCTATTATACCACAATGGTATTTACAATCTTTTCTATTATCTTTTTCCTTATTGTCTGCATCGTATCTTCAAAAAACTATCATCTTCTCCTTTTACATGTAAGATTATAGAAAAAATATTAACAATACAGGGACTATAGGTGAGTAATTTGACTGGATTTTATAAAATATTCAAGATCTTTTACCTAACCCTGCCAGAAAAGGAAACAAACAAATACATACGGAAACAAAAAGTTTACTCATTTTTCAAACTGAAAGTATCCTAAAATTTGTTGTATCAAAGATTTAAAATGGAAATCAGCATAATCATGCCCAGACTCTTTTTGCTATAACTTTTGCAAAATGATTCTTTTTTTTAATAGAGACTTTCTCTTCTTTTAGAGTCTTTGTTTGGTATTCACTTACATTTTTCTTAATAATACACTTAGGTAGCAAATTCTTGATTAAGTAATTATAGTCAAGAGCTCTTACCCACCTGTTACAGTTGCTGAGCACTTAATATCTTCCACATCAACAATGCTCTGCCTACAACAACCCATTTTTAAAAACTTGGATTTGTGTATAAATAGAAAATATTTATGTTTAATGACTGTTTTCACATTTTTACTGCCAAATCAAGCAATATATAAAAATCGTAATACTAATTAGTAATTCATTCATGTGTTTTCATTAGATGAGTATTTCATGTGTCTGGTTTTAAATTTTTTCCCAAATTCTAAAATGTACCAACTGGTCTGTCAAAAATCCTGACTAATTGTCCCATACATGTTAGAGCATCAGTGACCACCCTATACATAAATTTACAACTTGCTTTGTTTTTTAAAGCAATATTTTAGATATCTTCTCATATCATAGGAGATTTACTTCCTTCTTTTCTTTTGAATTGATTCTCACTTATATGACTTTTCTTTTCACGAAAGCAGTATTGCAATGGAAATCCTCAAGCACTTAATCTTTCATGTTATGTTTTCTATAGGGCTGATTTTTAGAAGTGAAATAACTAGGTCAGAGAATATGTATACTTAATAATTAATTGAATTGATTACATTTGAGAATCAAAAATGAACCACTTAAACTCATTCTATTAGGCTTGTATCACCCTGATACCAAAACCAGACAAACAGAATAAACAAAGAAAACTATAGGCCAACATATATGATGAACAAAGAGGCAAATATCCTGAACAAAATACTAGCAAACTGACCTCAACAACACACTGAAAAGATTATACATCATGGTCAAGTGGGATCCATACCAGGGATGAAAGGATAATCAACATATCCAAATCAACGCAATATATCATATCAATAGAACTAAGGACAAAAAACACATGATCCTTTCAACTGATGCTGAAAATGCATTAAATAAAATTCAACATCCCTTTGTGATAAAAACTCTTGATATACTGAGTATAGAAGGAACTTACCTCAACATGATAAAAGCCATATATAATAGACTCACAGTGAGTATCACACTGAATGGTGAAAAACTGAAATCATTTTTTCTAATATTTGGAACAACACAAGAATGTCCACTTTTGCCACTGGTATTCAGCACAATATTGGAAGTTCTAGCTAGAGAAATCAGATAAGAGAAAGAAAGAAAGGGCATCCAAATTGGAAAGGAAAAATTCATTTATCTTTGCTTGCAGCTGATATGATTTTATATCTAAAAGCTAAGGACTCCACAAAAAAACCATTAAAACTGATAAATTCAGTAAAGCTGCAGATTCCAAAATCAATATATGAAATTCGGTAATATTTCTATATGCCAACTGTAAACAATTTGAAAAAGAAACAAAGAAAGTAATCCCATAGCTACAGGTAAACTAAAATACCTAGGAATAAATTTAACCAAGGAAGTAAAAGATCTCTATAAAAAAAACTGTAAAACATTGATGAAAGAAATTGAAGAGGACACACACAAAACAAGGGAAGGATAATCCATATTCATGGATTGGAAAAATCAATACTGTTAATATGTCCATGCAACCAAAGCAACCTACAGATTCAATAATCCCCATCAAAATACCAATGACATTCTTCATTAGTAAATAGAGAAAATAATCATATACTTTATATGGAACCACAAAAAACCAGAATAGCCAAAGCCATCCTGAGCAAAAAGAGCAAAACTAGAGGAATCACTTTACCTGACTTCAAATTATACTACAGACCTGTGATAACCAAAATAGCATGATGCCATCATAAAAATAGACACATAGAACAATGGAACAGAGTGAAGAGCCAAGCAATAAATTCACACATCTATAGTGAACTTATCGTCAACAAAGATGCCAAGAACATACAGTGGGGAAAGGACAATCTCTTCAATAAATCGTGCTGGGAAAGCTGGATATCCATATGGAGAAGAATGAAACTAGATCTTTATCTCTTGTCATATATAAAAATCAAATCAAAATGGATTAAACACTTACATCTAAGGTCTGAAAATATGAAACTACTAAAAGAAAACTTTGGGGAAACACTTCAGGACATTGGTTTGGGAAAGGACTTGTTGAGTAATAATATCCCTGAAATAGAGGCAACTAAAGCAAAATTGAACAAATGTGATCAACACCAAGCTAAAAAGCTTCTATACAGCAAAGGAAACAATGAACAAAAGGAAGAGACAACCCAAAGAATGGGAGAAAATATTTGCAAACTACCTATCTGACAAGGGATTAATAACCAGAATATATAAGGCACTCCAACAACTAAATGGGAAAAAAATCAAATAATCTGATTAAAAATGGGCAAAGGATCTGAATAACTATTTCTCAAAAGAAGACACACAAATGGCCAACACATGTATGAAAATAATGCCCAACATCATTAGTCATCAGAGAATTGCAAATCAAAATTACAATTAGATATCATCTCAGCCCAGTTAAAATGGTTTGTCAAACACACACACAATATCAAATTCTGGCAAATGTGGAGAAAGGGAAACCCTCATACACCATTGGTGGGAACGTAAATTAGTGCAACTATGAGGAATAGTAGAGAGGTTCCTCAAAAAACTGAAAATAGAACTACCACGTGACCCAGCAATCCCCCCGCTGAGTACATATCCAAAGGAAGAAAATTCAGTATATTGCAAAAGGTATCTACACTCCCATGTTTATTGTAGCACTATTCACAATAGCCAAGATCTGGAATTAACCTAAGTGTCCAACAATGGATGAATGGATAAAGAAACTGTAGTATACCTACACAATGAAATATTATGTAGCCACAAAAAAGGAATGAAATCCTGCCATTTGCAACAATGTGGATGGAACTGGAGAACATTATGTTAAGTGAAATAAGGCAAGCATAGAAAGACAAATCTCACATGTTCTCACTCATATATGGGAGCTAAATATTAAAAACAATTAATCTCAGGGAGACCGAGTATAGAATGATGGTTACTAGAGTCTGGGAAGTGTAGCTGGGGGGCGATAAAGTGGAGATAGTTAACGGTTGCAAACTATAGTTAGATAAAGTCAACGATATTTGATAGCACAACAAAGTGATTATAATGAACAATAAGTTAGGGTGTACTTAACTAAAAGAGTGAAATTAGAATGTTCCTAACACAGAGAAATGTTAATGCCTGAGGTGATGAATACTTTAATTACTCTGAATTGATGAATGCACATTGTATGCCAGTACCAAAATATCACATGGATCCCACAAAGACATACAACATTATGTACTCATAATAAATAAAAATAAAAATTAAAAAAACATTTAAAAATGGGCAAGTTAGTCTTAGTCATTATTCTAGTTACTATAAGGATACAGGACTAAACATGATAGAATTGTTTCTCTTATAATGAGACATATACGTTCAGATAGATGCATTTATTCCTGTCTTCAAAGTTGATAACATGAAAATCTCACTAAAAATTAATGATCTTGCTAAAGTCCCTAAACTATAGTCAGAATTACTCATGATCTTTTAAAAATTTGTTTAATTTTACAAATCTGAAGAATTAAAACAGAAACACCATAGTTATTTTTAGTTCCCCTTGATGATAAATATGGTTGGATATGCTGTATTTTTAGATATTTATTTGTTATGTGTGTTTCATCTAAATTTCCTGTTCTTATATTTTGCATATTTTTAATATTGATGTCTTATTGTCTTACAGCACCTCAATTATGTGTCAAATATTTATGAAATATTAATATGAAATATATCATCTTTCATTTCTTTTTCCAAACAGTTTATCTGAGATTCTTCCTTTTCTGTTCACTTTGTTTATGGTGTTTTTTTCTATTACGAATATTTTGTTTCAGTAAGTTTTCACCTGAAAATTTTTATTTTAAAAATTTACTACATTTGGTTTATTTCATTTCCAATTTCGAAAATATTTGATCTTATAATTTCGTGTCTACCTTTTTATTTGTTTTAAACACTGAATAGTCCTCTGAAATGACATTTTTGATGGAACAGAAACTCTTGTAAATAACTTACAGTTTAATACTACACAATATATGGGTACATTTTATCAATTAAAATTTCTCAGAAAGCTATATAGAAGACATTTCACATAGTTTGATTCAATCAGAAAAGTTACAAAGAATTTATGAAAATGCTTCCAAATGATTCTAAATATTAACTCTGTAGTGTTCTTTTCAAATTTTAGTACTCCTTAGGGCAGCATAACATTCTGGCTCTTATTTTCTCTATCAATGTAAACATTTTAAAAGATCACCAATGAGAGCTTCGTTAATATTGTGGCTGTTCGCTGGTTTTATAATGCTAGGAAGCTAATATGCTAGTTGAAATGAAAATAATGACAACAACAACAAAAAAACTAGATCCTTTTTAATCAGTGTGACAGATACACATGCCTTGAGACTGACAAGGCAGAGCTAATTACTTATACAGTTGCCAAAAAGGGATTCTGACAGTCATGATATATGAGCAAATTTGTCTTGCAAGTGACAAATCAAACAGAGGTTATTGGGAGTCTTGGGCACTGCCAGCTCAGTAGGTGGGTTAGAAAAAGTGTCTGCTTGTTCATTTTCCATTGTTGTGATGCAAATATTTTACCATCATATCAAACTGCTGAGTCTTTCATGTATGCTCGTGCTGCTTCATTAAAAGTCCAATTTTTTTTCTTACCAATGTTTCCAAAAGGAAAAATTGAACTGTTAATTTACCCATAAAATCCCCACTAAAATTCTTGGCACCTGCAAAATTTATCTAGTAACATGCTCTTTGCATAAATTACATGCATTTGAATTATGCTTTAGTAGTGCACGTTTCCTATGGACAAAAGTAATAAATTTAACATATCTAAGGCATAATAAGTCCCACAATATTTGGTATTGTAAGATTTCACATTATGTACCAAATCCAGAAAATCATACGTCATCTGCAGAAAAATTGAAATTATAATTACCGCTTACACCAAATAATTTTATATGCATGTTTGTATGTTTGCGCATTTTAATAAGAAATTATTTCTGTACAACGAGGGAAACCAGCAGCGAGTGAAAGAAAACCTATAGACTGGGAGAAAATATTTGCAAACCATGCATCTGATAAAGAGTTAATATCCAGAATATATAAGTAATTCAAATAACTGAATAGAAAAAAAGTAAAACCAATCAACCAACCAACCAAACAAACACACCCCACATAAGCTGATTAAAAGGTGAGAGCCACCCAGATTATGGTACTTTGTTATGGGAGCCCTAGAAAACTAATACACATAGTGTCAAGAACTGAGAAACAAGAAGATCTCGAAAGGATGGTGAAGGAAACCGGAAAGGGACTTTTAGCTAGCAATGCTGGATGGTGTGATACCAAGCAAAAAAGTCTTTAAACTCTAAACAAAATACTTTTCTACCTCGAATTTGCACTGACACAAATTAAATTAGACAAAATAAGAATATTTTAGATAATCAATGATTAATAAATTTAAACCCCATGTGCCATTTCTTAGCAATTTACTTGAGGATGCACTTTAGACAAATGAAGAATTAAACTATGAACTAGAAAGTCATGCTGTCTAGAAAGTAATATAATATTTGTATATTTTAATATATAGTATCTATGTGTGTGTGTGTCTTTAATCATCACATAAGGAGAAAGAACACTATAATTAAGTAGGTAATTTGTTATCTTTCCATTTTCTATAAAACATTTAATGTTTGTGCAGATTTAAATGATATTCATTTTACTTCATGGTAATCCATTGATTGAAGTTCTGATTTTCCTGTATTGTCAACCAAACATGTTGGACTTCACTCACAGACCTTCTTTCACAGGGTATCATGGATCTCTCTCATACTGTTGAGCTGTGTCTGGATACTTGGGGACTCAAAAAATAATAAAAGTATTCACGAAATAGGTTATAGCTCTAGTTAGACAGAAAGAAAGAAACAAAAATCTTACCCCTTCTGGGTTTGTTGGAGCATGGGAAACAAACAAACAAAAAGATGTAGAAGAAAGAGTTGAAATCTGAGTGGGTAGAATATGAAAACATACAAATAAGCATGTGATAGTTCAAGAAAGTGTTTATTGTTTTAATGACAAGTCCAGTATGCGGTCATGTCCAACTTGATATGTGATAATAGTATAGTGAAGAAGATAATTTACTAGATAGGTGATGATAAAATCACCCCACACCTTGTTCCTGGCATTCAGGAAATCAGGAAGTTTTTGCATGCCTTGGTGAGGGCACATGGGGCTGCAAAAAGAATCACTTAATTAGCGGAGACTTAGGATTGGATTGGATATGTTCAACTTTCAGCAGCAGTGGTTTCTATGGCGCAGCAAGAGTCAGATGAAGGCATTAATATCAGTCGATGATAATGCAGAGACCAATAAACCTAACATCTAATGACGAGGAACAGCCAAGAAGCATAGAGCTGAGGCTATCTACCTTTATGTTGCTGGGAGGAAATATAATCAGATTTCCCCTACTTCTCCTCAAATATAAGAAAATGTAAAATCTTCTTATCTAGAAGTTGGACTTTGAATGAACTGAAAATATAACCAAGAGGCTTTTTAAACAAGATAAAACCTAGATAAAATTAAAGAATAAATCTAAACTCCTCTACTTAAGTGAAGTGGGGACTTATAAGGAAGATTAAATGACTTCTAGAAAAGTAAAAAAAAAAAAAAAAAGACTGTATATCAGATTTGTGTGATTAAATTTTTGACCTTGACTACATTATAATTTGTATAAGTCTAAATTAAAGGTTAAACAAATGACTTTCTGTCTAAGTTTACAATACTTAAAAGATCACAATGATAAGATAATAAAGAGGGAAAGACTCAATTTCTCTTTTCTCTCCCCCTTGTTATCAGCCCGTAGTTCAGAAGTAAAGCAAGAGAAATGATTCAAATTTAAGACATAATCATAAAGAACAAAAAAAGTATTTCTTGTATGTGGCCAAAAGTTAATTACTCAAAGGTAGATAAACTCAATTTTGAAATTTACATAAATTTAGCTTGTTATCTAAGGAAATAATCTTGAACCTTGGAGAGCCTGAAACTCAGTTTCCATGCAGTACATAGGTATTCTAATAAGTATCACTAAGCAAACCTAGAGTGAACATCAATCGAGGTTAATCAAACCACATTTTAAACCTAATGTTTATTTCACTCTAATTTAATAATCCTTCTAAACAAAGTTAATATTTCCCCCAAATGGAATAAAACCAGTCCTCATTAAGAAAAAAGAATAAAATAGAAAACTAAAATCACTTGTAATATGCCAGTGAGTCTTAGAGTCTGCTATGTGATGCAATAAATTACCCTCAAAATGAAGGCTTAATTTACATTAAAAATGCCAGCACAGCATAAGCAAATGCAACGATTACCTTATGTATTATGGTAACATAACTAAAACAAACTATTAAATGAAAATAATTAACTTAAATACTAACAGGATGCCTATGAATAACAATCACTGCCCTTAATTTGTTTATTGGGAAATGAGTCTTTGGAAACTCAAAAGTAGGTGGAAAGGAGGCCAAAACTTAGATAAGTGCTTATTGCTATAGAAATTCTTCCTCCATTAGGAGCACAACTACAAACCTGACATGCTTATAACTCAGCTGCTGTAATGCCATATAGTGACAACCTGGATAATTCTCTCCCAAGACAGTTCAGGAGCTGATTTGTCATAAAATTCATTCATACATTGTATCATCCATTAGATGATGGAGATAGAGTTTAACCTAAGAATATTGTTTATGTTAAGATTTATAAAAACAAAGGAGAATGTGCAAATGTCTCCACTGGCTATTAGCACCGTATTGATATGATTATGTAATGCAAACAGTGTCACATAGGAATTCATTAGATGTTTGGTATTTTTTAACTTGTAATTACTGTAGTAAGGATTATTATAATGCAGGACATAGATCACAAAACCATATTGTCTGGAAAAAAAAAACCATGAAGGGCGTTCATATAGAAATATTTCAAGTAATAGTAAAAAAGAGTAAATTCAGTTAAAATTCAGTAAATTCAGTTGAAAATGGCATTTGCTAAGGTGCATTAAGAACAGCCTATCTCATTTATTTATTTTTGTTGTTGCTGTGATTGCTTTTGAGGTCTTCCTCATAAATTATTTCCCTAGGCCATTGTCTATAAGAGTTTTTCCAACATTTTCTTCTAGAATTCTTATGGTCTCATGCCTTAGGTTTAAGTCTGTTATCCACCATGAGTTGATTTTTGTGAGAGGTGAGAGTTGTGGATCCTGCTTCATTCTTCTACATGTGGCTATCCAATTTTCCCAGCACCATTTATTCAATAAGGATTCTTTTCCCCAGTAAGTTTTTGTCTGCTTTGTCAAAGATTAGATGGATGTATAAGGATGATATTATATCTGGGTTCTCAGTTTTGTTCCATTAGTCTATGTCTCTGTTCTTGTGGCAATACCATACTGTTTTATTTACTATAGACTTGTAGTATAGTTTGAAGTCTGGTAAATTGATGCCTCCCAACATGTTCTTTTTGCTTAAGATTGCTTTTGCTATATAGATTCTTCTCCGGTCCCATTTGAAGCATAAAATTATTTTTTTCTAGATCTGTGAAAAATGATGTTAGTGTTCTAATAGGGATTGCATTCAATCTGCAGATCATTTTAGGTAGTAGAGACATTTTAGCAATGTTGATTCTGCTAACCTCTGAGCATGGTACAGTTTTCCAACTGTTTATGTCCTTATTTCTTTATTTCCTTACTCAGTGGTTCGTAGTTCTCACTGTAGAGGTCTTTCACCTTCTTAGTTAAATATATTCCTAGGTATTTTATTTTCTTTGTTGCTACTGTGAAGGGTATTGAGTCTTTCATTTGGTTCTCAGTTTGACTGTTGTTGGCATATAGGAATGCTCCTGATTTCTGTACACTGATTTTTTTAACATGAGACTTTGCTAAATTTGTTTATCAATTTCAGTAGTTTCATGGCAGAATCTTTGGGGTTTTCTAGATATAAGATAATATCTTCAACAAAGAGCAATCGTTTTCACCTCTTCTGCCCCCATTTGAAAATAAATAAATGGAACCTGATCAAATTAAAAAGCTTCTGCACAACCAAGGAAACTATCACGAGAGCAAACAGACAACCTACAGAGTGGGAGAAAATATTCGCATGCTGCATATCCGATAAAGGGCTGATAATTAGAATCTATACAGAACTCAGGAAAATCAGCAAGAAAATATCAAACAACGCCTTTAAAAAGTGGGGGAAGGACATGAACAGAAACTTTTCAAAAGAAGACAGACTAATGGCCAATGGACATATGATAAAATGCTCAATGTCTCTAATTATCAGGGAAATGCAAATCAAAACTACAATGAGATATCAGTTAATGGCTTTTATCAAAAAGTCCTAAAACAATAAATGTTGGCATGGATGCGAAGAGACAGAAACACTCGTACACTGCTGGTGGGACTGAAAACTAGTACGAACTCTTTGGAAAGCAATATGGAGATACCTCCAAGAGATACAAGTAGAACTACCATTTGATCCAGCAATCCCATTACTGGGCATCTACCCAAAGGAAAAAAAAAAGAAATTCTAAAAAAAAAAAAAAAAACATCTGCACTAGAATGTTTATAGCAGCACAATTCACAATTGCAAAGAGGTGTAAACAACCCAAGTGCCCATCAATACATGAATGGATTAATAAAATGTGGTATATGTACACCATGGAGTTCTACTCAGCCACAAAAAACAATGGTGATGTAGCACGTCTTGTAGTATCCTGGATAGAGCTGGAGCCCATTCTACTAAGTGAAGTATCACAGAAATGGAAAAACAAGCACCACATGTACTCACCATCAAATTAATATTAAATGATCAACACTTACGTACACATTTAGTAGTAACATTCATTGGGTGTCTGGCAGGTGGGAGGGGGAGGAGGAGATGGGTATATTCACATATAACGGGTGCGGTGTGCACCATCTGGGGGATGGACACGCTTGAAGCTCTGACTCGGGTGGGGCAAAGACAATGCATGTAACCTAAACATTTGTACCCTGTAATGCACTGAAATAATAAATAATAGTCTATCAATTTACAGTAATCAAATAAGCTGGTGCTATTTGAATCTTAACTATTCTATGTGCTATGCCCAATTCATTATCAAGAGTCACTCCAATATAGTAATGAAAAAAGAATTTTAATGTTCATTATTGACATTTTATTTAAAAATTTGTTGATTAAAATATTTACATGCTATTTTTCCCCCAAAACCCAAAAGCTTACACAAACCCATAAAAGGTATTGGAAGCCATGTTTTCAGTTTATGTTGAACATTCTCAAACTAACAAAACAAAATGCACGAACAAACAAAATGATGACCAATGATAGGCATGATTCTCTTCTGGATTGTCTTTAATTTCTGCTCTCACTATGAGAAATGACAACAACAAAAAATTAAATGCTTATATCAAATTCCATAGTCCTGGACCCTGCCAATGGTATTTCAAAACTAAAATAACAGTATAATTCTGATATTTAGTTGTATTATATAAGATGGTGTCACAGAAGTGATGAACAATATATTTTATCCATCCAGAATTAGCTTATAATACATGTTTTTCATTTTCCACCTCGGATCTTTTATCATAAAGAGTCTGTCTTTAAACCAAGTCCTGAATTCATATTTAGTAATAGCCAGAGGCCAACAACACTTTATCAAGCAAAATAATTTAATTGTTTTGATAACTATTTCTTTTATTTCTTTGATATCTGATTCAAAAAGTATACAAAAAATATACAAGGTGATTGACTCTAAATTCATCTCTTAGCTTGTGAAGTGAACATTATTTACCCATACAGCCATAACATGTCCATATTTTATAGCTTCCGAATAAGAAGGAAAGAAAGAAAGAAAGAAA
>RJWJ010020521.1:0-28974 GCA_004363605.1 Indri indri | reverse complement strand
TGAGTGTGGTGGCACGAGCCTGTAGTCCCACCCTCTCAGGAGACTGAGGCTGGAGGATCACTTGAGCTCAGGAGTTTGAAGTTGCAGTGAGCTACGATGATGCCACTGCACTCTAGCCCAGGCACCACAGTGAGACTCTGTCTCAAAAAGAGAAAAAAGCACAAATTGTAAAACCAAAAAATAAGAAGAAGGAGAGCCTGTCTCTGATATTATTTTCATTAACCCTTTATTTTACTTGGGCAATAATTTTCAGAATTAAAAAAACTCAGTTGATCTTCTTGCCTCTTAACTGGGCTACCTCCTTTCTTCATTCCACAGACAAAAATTCTCCAAGGGGGTCCAACCATGAAAAGATTGAATCAGAGCAGAAAAATAACTTTTCAATGTCCTAAAGCAAATCTAATGGAGCCCATAATGTCCCTCACGTTACACAGCAGGAGATCCACAGGAGAACAAAGAGAAGAGTATCAAGATAGGATATTTAAGTGGTCAGCTAAATAAGAAAAGACTAGAAAGAGCTGTCAGAGAAACAAATAAGGAAAGTGTCTAGTCTAGACCAGAGGCTTTCAAACTTTTTGGACACACAGTAATAAACTTTTGTATCACTAGTTTATATCAACTTCATTAGAGATATAGGTAATAAGTAGCATAGATATATATATGTGCAAGTACATGTACATGTGTATATGTGCATATACAATTAAAATAAAACTTTTATGCAAAAATATTTAGCTTTATTACATGAAATGCACTGATACTTTTACTCGATTTCATTCTATTTCATTTTTTAAAATACAAATCAAGACCCACTAAAATGATTTCATAACATACCAGTGAGTCACAAGCTACAATGGTTTGCAACCCACAGCTCTGTCCAATACAACCTCACAGAATGTAGCTTCCAAGAAAACGAATGAAACAGTACTCTACTGTTCAAAGCCATTTCTTGAATACTTCATTCAGTTCTAGGTGTTACACTTTAAGAAGCACCAGAGACTAACTGGATCACATTCAGAAGAAGCCAACAAAGATGGTAAAAAAGACACAAATTGGCCAGGCGAATGGCTCACACCTGTAATCCTAGCACTCTGGGAGGCTGAGGCAGGAGGATCGCTTGAGCCCAGGAGTTTGAGGTTGCCGTGAGCTAGGCTGATGCCACTGCCCTCTACCCAGGACAGCAGAACAAGATTCCGTCTCAAAAAAAAAAAGACACAAATCACATGATATAAGCAGTCCCAAACTTTTTGACACCAGGGACAGGTTTCGTGGAAGACAGTTTTTCCACTGATGGGGGGGGAGTAGGGCGTGGCCACCTCAGATCATCGGGCATTGGATGCTCAGCAGGAGCGTAACCTGCAGCCCTCGCATGCACAGTTGGCAGTGGGGATCATGCTCCTATAAGGGTCTGATGCTGCTAAGGATCTCAAGGTCGGGGGAAAGGAGGAGGGAGCGGCGAGGCTCAATGGTGATGCAAGCAACCGGAGGGGCTGTGGATGCAGGTGGGGGTTTTGCTGGCTCTCCTACCACTAGCATCCTGCTGTGCGGCCCGGTTCCTGGCAGGCTGCAGACTGGTGAGGGTCAGTGGCCCGGGGATTGGGGACCACAGTGTTAGCCTACGGAAAAGAAATAGTACACATGATAGCTATCTTCATTTATTAGAAGTGTTGTCACATGGAGGATCAATTAAGCCTCTATATTGCACAAGAGGTAGAAGTGGCAGGGAAAAGGGTTTCAGGTCAACACAGGAAAGCACTGTCTAACAGTATCAGCTGGCCAATGTGCTGCCTTGGGACTCAAGGAGCTTCCCTGTGACTGGAGATACTCAGGCACAGCCTGGACAGTCTCTTGGCAGGGAGGCATTAGAAGGGGTTCGTACATCACATGGTAGCCATTAGAGTGTAATGCCTTCCAATGTTGAAATTCTATAATTCTAGAGTAGATTAAGACAATATTGTATTTTAATATGACTTCTAAAGCCAACACTAGTTCCTAATTAAGTTTTTAAAAAGAAATGAATTCTACCATGAACCACATAAAACAAAGCTGAAATGGCAAATGCTATTTTCTTTTAACAAAAACAATGGGACAAAAATTGGCAATGTGCCTAGCACAGTCATTAAAAAAATCTTCATAAGTTACAATTAGAAAAAAACTGAAATGTCACCCGAGTCACCTTAGAAAATGTTAATCCATATATAGCTGTAATAAGTAAATAGCAAAAATAATCTTTAAAATGTACAGAAATGAGTGTTTACAAGACTATATTATAAATATTCCCTCCTTACTTAAAAGCCATGAAAATAGGTAGACAAAGTAACAATGTTCTTTCTGAGTTTTGATCCAATTTTCAGTTAGTTGGTTCGAAAATGAAAATTTTAGTAGTTTTGAGAAAAGTATTTTTATAACTATCTACTGTATTTTTGATCCAAGTTTCAGTTAGTCCAACTAACTGAAAATTTTAGTAATTTTGAGAAAAGTCTTCACTTTTATAACCATCTACCATATTTTTTCCTACCGTATTTGTTTCAAAAATAGTATATCAGATTACCCAATATGTAGTTAGGAATTACTTATCAACAATGTACTATTGACTCCCCTCTGAGACAGACTTCTAATAAAGGCCAACTCCTACACTGTCACAATGTAGAAATCTTTCTAGAACAGTGCTACTCAAAAAGGACTGGTTCATGAACCAGTTTTGGTCTATAAACCATTACTAACCTCCAATGAGACATGTATAGAAATTGAGACTAAGAATTTTAAAACTTTTATAGCAAACTGTAAAAGTAATGTTAAGTCAATGAAAATAAGAAAGCCAAGCCTTGTATTTCATGCCTTTTGTTTCATTTTTCTAGCAATTCAATTTTATTATATTTTACAAAATTATCAGTTGGTGACTAACTGGAAATTTTTTAAAACTCAAGTGTCTCATCAAAGTTTGAAAAACATTTCTCTAAAGATTTTTTTAGATGCTGAAGGTCCTTGGATATGAAGATAAACTGCTTTATTTTGATGTCCTCCAATCTCCCTATTCATCTTGGTTTTCCCCCAACAGTAACAAGTGTTCTTTTGATATCTCTATTAAGTTGACAGCAATGTCAATATAGTTCACTGCCTAAAATTTATCATCAAATTATCTGACTACCCAGTATCTCTAACACTACTTCATTTTCATCCAGATATAGCTCCAACATATTCTTTTTAAGAAGATATTAATTTGATGACCCATTTTAGAGGCATCCCCCAATCTTGCAACATACCTGCTGGCATACCCATGGCAATCATTCATAATTTTGAGGACATTCTAAAGGTAGAACAGCTCAGTTTTAAACCCCAGGCCTCTATATCTAAAGTGATGACCTGCTGCATACCGAATTCATGAACTCTCTTCAATTCTGCCAATACACTGATATTTCTAGTCTTCCACTTGAACTATATTGGTTTCCAGAACCCTTCTCTGACTTACACATTCTTTTCATTTCTTGCATAAATTACATACAAAGATGTATATAATAAATGTTTATAAAAACCTGCTAATGACAATTCCAAAAGACTTTTTTATTACACAAAAATGATGAATACTATTCTAAAAAATTAAATAAACACATTGTGCTGTAAGAAATTACTCCACAATGTCAATAATTACATCATTACTTTTAGTTAAGATCTGTAACATCATTCAAACTTCTGATTCTTCAATAACTTGAATAATGGGGAAAAAAAGAATAAAAGAGTCTGAGAATTTAGGTCAAAAGTGAATCAGTGACAGACTTAAAATAACCACATGCATTTAATTTCTGCTCCAGTTCCAACAATGAAATTGTATCCCCCTCCCCATACTCTTTAATTTGTAGACATCTACAAACTCTTGTCAAATTATCTATTGTTCTGAGATCTAGCCCATTTGTCGTAAATTATGGCCTAGAAAATACTGCTATTTTAGATAGCTACTTTTTCTCAATCACTTGTAATACTGAGTTATTCTTTATTTTTAAGATTTAGTCTCAATCTCCTAACAAATTTCTATCTGAATCCTATCCAGTAATTGGGGTTATTTTAAGTGTTCATATCCAAATATGTTTCACAAATATAGATGGCTGGGAAACCCCTTCTACAGTATGCTATATTAACAAGTAATTACTATCTTTTCCTGGCCAACGCTTTCTTGGAAAAAAAAAAAAAAAATGACATTTGATAGAGAAGACCTGGGATCCAGTCCAGGCTTCTACCACTTATCAGCTAAGTAACCCTGAATAAGTTTCATAATTTCCCTAAGACTTATATCCTCATATATTTAAAATTTTTTTAAAAAGAGGGTATTACAAAAACTTTCCTCACAGATTTACTGAGGACAAAGAGAGCCTGTGAAAAAGAGATTTATACTATTCGCAAATGCTAAATTCATTTAGTGCTCATTTATTTATAAAAAATATAGATATACATAATAGTCATTAAGTCTATTTAGAGCTCTGAATCCACTGCTGGCCTTGGTCAGTATTCACTACTCAATTCACAGTAAAATCAATTTTATATTCTTTCCAGGAATGTTATTAACAGTTTTATCATTTTTACAATATAAATCATATACACACACACACAAAGTCCTGATGATAAACTTTGTACCGGAAAGAGCATAAAGAAGTGACAAAGGTGCTTTCTTTTGAATTTCATTCTTCCTTCAGTCCACTTCTTATATCTTCTATCCCGAGGTCTTTTATTCTAATACCAACACAAATTTCCCCTTCTACTGTTTTTGGGGTCCTATAGCAGAAAATTTTTTCCTCCAATTACACAAACAAAACTTTTTCACTGTAAAAAAAATACCAATAATACAGAAATGAAAGTATAAACTACTCCTTCAATATTCATAGTTTTCCCCTCTCCTGAGTTAACTGCTGCAATGAATTTGTTAAAGATGCTTCCAAATCTTTCTCTGTACATCTAGATATACATACACGTATATATAAGAGGACTTTTTTTACATGAATACAATCATTCCATACCTGTTATTCTATAGGCTGACTCTATCTTCTTGCCATTCGGTCCTGATCAATGCTACTCTAGCTTGGCACTCTAAATGCCACATCTGTGAATGTACTTAATGCCAGAGAACTGTTCGCTTACAAATGGTTAAAATGGTAAATTTTATGGTATGTATATTCTACCACATTAAAAAAAAGTATGTGCTAAGACCAAAATTGAACATACATGTTAATAAATGACTGAACCACAAAAATTAAAAAATGATGCTTTTTAAATGAAAAAGTCTTAGGAGTCCATAGCTGAAAAAAACTATCCACTTACTTAAATGTGGAACATCAAAATGTTCTCCAAAACTTCCACTTGATTCAAGATTTGTTATCAATAAATTGGTAAGAGCAAAGGTTGAGATAAAAACCTTTTAGAAAACAAAAAAGATATATTTTTCAAAAAGTCAAGAGAAGCAAGGTCAGTGGGATAAACTTAACTTTCATAACATGCCATTAGAAAGATAACTAAATTGCTCAGGAAATGTGGCCCTGAGAAGGAAGGTTACAAAATTATTTCTCAAGCAACATGGAAGCTAAAGAGGGGACTGTTTTACATTCTTACATGAGCATAGGGAATCTTCTAACATACAAGTGATACCGTAACAATAATTAATTTGGAGCCCTAAAACAAATTTATGTATGTATTAACATGTACTAAAAAAACCTCATCTATCTTCTAAAGTCAAGGAACTTTGCAAATTTGTCATCCTACTAAAACAAAAACTAGCCCAAAATTACTACCTTCAAATTGTACACAATAGAGGGTACAAAAGACAACTAGTAATAGTGATTTTTTTGGCCCCCTTGAACAATGTGAAGTAGAGCCAGGAATACAACAGATGATTCTTCTATCCCCTTTCCTTTACACATTACACTGGCTACTTCCCTTCACCTCTTCCCCTACCCCAGCCTCCATATCAAATGAAGTCATCCTGAAATGAAGACACTGTAGGGCATGAAAAGCCCAAGATTCAGAGCCACCTAAAATCCCAGACCCAGATTTATCCTGGCACTTACTACCACAGACTCTGGAATCCTAAAAAAAAAGTTCCTAAAGTGATTTCAGAGTTCACTGGGTCAAGGTCAATACTACCACTTAAAATCCTAAATATAAAATAAAAGATCATATGTAATGGCACTATGAAATGTTAAAAGGCCTATAAACTGTTTAATTAAAATTATTTACATAATTCATAACTACATAATCAGAAGAAGCCTAGAGAGGCAGCTACCCAGAGTAAAGATCTAGGGAAGAAAAGAGTATGGACTGAAACATGAGTAGTAAGGGGAACCTATGTTTCTTCTCATTAAAAATGTCCAAGGAATATCCTGAAAGACAACTTGCACTTAGTAAAATACTCAAAATATCAACACCATGCACTGTTCACTGAGCTTCCAGAGTCCCTGGGTACCTAGATAAGCACCCTGAGCTCCAGCCAAAATTCCGCCTTGTACTATCTATGACCCCACCCACTGCTCACACTAGCAGAGCTCAACGGCCCACCGCTGTGCCCTTCATCTTCAGACAGAACTCCTTACTCTCATCTGCATACTACTTTAAGAGGCTTCTTCAATCCTCTGTTAAGAATTCTGGCATGTATCTGTTCAAAACAAGTGTTCAATCTCTCATGACTGTTAGAAACTGTTGGTTCTATCTGCTAAAAAAGTTGGCATGTCCATTCCCATTCTTCAACCTAATCAAATATTCTACATTATAATACATCCACCTGCAGGATCTAAGATAGCCACGCTGATATTTTTTCCTGCTTCCATGGATCTCCAAAAAGCAATGAACAAGGATAGAAAGTTATCCCAGAAACAAAAATCTCTGAATTTCCTATCCATTTCTCTACATGATTTTTCTGGCTTGTGTTACTATGTGTGAGCTCCTATTTTGCTCTGCTTGCCTGAGTCTTATTCGACAGCTACTGTTATACTGTTTGCATGGACACTCACTATAGAGTCCCTGATTCTGAAATGACAATGTGATTCTACCAACTGCCTAACAACAACAATACAGTGAAATAATAATGATATACATAATATTAGATATTATATATAATAATAATAGCAGCCACCATTATTGAGCACTATGACTGAGCACTATTCTAAGTGCTTTATATGAGTTATCTCAATTCATTCCTATGACTACTCAATAAAGGTCTTTAATATCATCCCCATTTAAGAGAAAAATGAAGCACAGAAAGGTTATGTAACTTTTCAAAGGTCATTAAGGTATTACGTGGTAGAACTGGGATTCAAACTCAGACCTCACTGACTGAACAGCCCACATGCTTACCACTACATCATGCTGCCACACATCTCTAAAGATGGCTCACTGTGTTCTGCCCCTGTCTAACTTGACTTCCTGCTTATGCCTACCCATGATCCTCCCCCAACTCTTCCTGTAGCTCTTCTGGTGCTGGCTATTTTTTCCTTTCTCCAAACTCATCTAAAGTATTCTTAAGTATCCTGATAAAAGATTGTTTGAACTACTGAACTATTGAATTTTCCAACATATCTTCTGATTCTACCTCAATCTGACATCTGCATTGGCTTTCATATTTGCCAAAAACAACTCAGAATTTCTACACAATAGCAGCCAAAACATAAAACACCCAGTAAAAAAGTTAACAGTAAAACTTGAAGGAACAAAATAAGGAAAAGACAAACCTTTATTTACATTGATAACTGTGGACATAAATAGTAGAGATTGACCATATTCCTAAAGAGGTATACTCTACATTACACAGCAAGTATATTCAATATTGTGAAACTACAACCCACAGGCCAGTCATCCGTTTTTGTAAAGTTTTGCTGGAACACAGCCACAGTCATTCGTTTGTGTATTGTCATATATTTCTTGCTACCATGCCAGAACTGAGTAGTTGCAACATAGACTGTAAGGCTAGCATGAAGGGTCAGAAGGCTACTATCTGACCCTTTATAGAAAGTTTGCTGATCCCTATTGCAAAGATGTCCATTCTTTCCAAATAAATATAAAAGTTTTGTCCAATGCAAATCAAACTCCTAGCAGGTGAGACCACAAATATTCAAACATATTAGAAAGTTAAAATAACTAAAATGCTGTTAATTGCACAAGGCAAATATATGGAGATCACTGAAAAGAAAGTTAAAAATAAATATAAGAATTTAGAATATAAGATGGCATTTCAAAAAAGTGAATAAGTAAAGGATTTATACTATAAATGGTGTTGAGACAACTAGATAATTATTTAGAAAAATAAGGAAATCCCATTTCCATATCATATTACATACCAAAATAAATTCCCATTAATTACTTTCAGGTAAAAATGAAACAATAACAGAAGAAAATACTGGTGGTCTCAAGTGGGAAAGGCATTAATTATGCAAAATGTTAAAAGAATACACGAAGGAAAGAGATTTGACAACATAAAAAGTAAAAAATTTTTTGCATATTAAAAATAAATGTAGGGCCAGGCACAGTGGCTCACATCTGTAATTCCAGCACTTTCGGAGGCCAAAGCAAGAGGATCACTTGAGGCCAGGAGTTCAAGACCAGCCTGGACAACACAGTGAGACCTCATCTCTACAAAAAATTTAAAAATTAGCCAGGTGTGGTGATGCATACCTGTAGTCCTAGCTACTTGGGACCTGAGGCAGAAGGATGGCTGGGGCCCAGAAGTTTGAGGCTGCTGTGAGCTATGATCGTACCACTGCACTCCAGCCCGGGCAACAAAGCTAGATCCTGTCTCTAATAAATAAATAAATCAGTAAGTAAAAGGAGATTCTTTACAACCCCATCTTATAGCAAAAGGTAGGATACAAATTAAATGTCTATCAATAATAATCGGTTATAGTATATTCATACACTGGAATATTACACAGTCACAAAAATAGAGGCAACCACTCTATACATACTAATGTGGACAATCCTCAAAACAAACTGTTAATATAAATATATAATATGCTACTACAGCAATTGTCTATTTCTGGACAACAAACTACCCCAAAACACAGTGGCTTAGGAAAATTTATTATTTCTCATCAATCTGTGGGTTGGTTGGTCAGTTCTGCTGATCTCCCCTTGGCTCACTCAAGCAGCTGCACTCAGCTGATAGGCTGGCTCTGGGGCTCAGTATAGATGGGCTGTATGGGCCATTCACTCTCAATGAGACTAGACCAGGAAACCCCTGAACACGGTGATGATGGTATTCCAAGAGAGTGAAAATGGAACTGCAAGGCCTCGAAAGGCCTGGACTGGGAAGTCACACATAACTTTCACCACATCCTATTGGTAAAATCAAGTCACAATGCCAACCCTGATTCAAGGGGTGAGGAAATAGATTCTGCCTCTTGATCAAATGAATGACAAACTTACATTCAAAGGAGAATAGATCAAGGGGGGCATGATACATCAGGAACCATTACTATTATAACAATCTACCATGGCTATTGCTTATATGTAAACGAAAAAAGAAGGCTTATATATACAAAGAAAACCTCCAGAAGGAAATAAAAGAAACTGGTAACAATAGTTGCCTCTGAAAGGAAAATTAGGGAAAGGAGTAGGCAGGAGACTTACTGTCTACTTCTCACTCCTTCATATATTTTTTAAAATGCTGTACATTTATTATTGCTTCAAAAATGAAAAATATTTAAGAGCTTCTGCATATTAAACAAATTGATTTAATTGAAAGACGTTGAAAACCTAGGAAAAAAACATCTGCGGTACATTATGACAAAGGGTTAACCTTCATAACATATAAAGAGCTTTATAAATCAATAAAAAAAGACAAATACCTCACCAGAAAAATGGACACATGGCATGAATTGGTAATACATACATACACACACACACACACACACACACACACACACACACACCAATGAAGAAAAATAAAAGGGCAATTAAATACTATTTCCATTTATTGAATTAGCAAGTAATCTTATAAAATTTATAATACTGACATGATATTATCAAGATTGTAGAGGAATTGGCATCCTCATATACTGCTAGTGGGAGTATAAATTAATAACATATTTCTGAAAAAATATATAGTTATATGTACATTTATATATCCTTACATATAAATATATAATATACTAATATATTAAATATATCAAAAGTCTTAAAATTTACATACTCTTTGGCTCAATAATTGGAATTTTGCTGATACACAGGAATATATGCAGCCATATGGGCACATTTATTTTATAGCCCCAGAGGAAGACCTCCAGATGATGAATCTGGCAATCACCCAATAAAAAAGCCAGGTTGCTGCCTGGTCACACTACAATGAAGCTCAGTAGTTGACAACCCTATTCATGCACAAAGGGCTTCAAATTCACATTTTTGAGCCTCAGTCTTTAAAAGACATGGACAGCCAAGAATCACCAGTTTGAAGAAAGCCATCAACATAAAACATAGAGAGCAAAACAGAATGTGAGGTACAGAACAATTTTTAAAGCTATTAACTAATATCTCTACAGAAATAAGAGAAGACACTGCATCCATGAAACCATAACAATATGTACTTTGGGGGTCTCCAAGATTACAGATCAAGGCCTCCAAAATTCAAAGGGAAGACAATTGGCAACCTAGACTTCTGCACTTGCTCAAACTATCAATCAAATATAAAACTCGAATAAAGACATTTTCTGATTTTCAAGAACTCAAAAAGTTTCTCTTTTATACCTTTCTTAAGACACTATTGGAGTATATACTCCAACAAAGCAAAAAAGTAAAACAAGAAAGAACACAAGAGATTCAATACAGGAAGAGGCAAAGGAAGGCCTAAAATGATAGCAGACCTACAGAGCAATCAATCCAATTAAAACAGTACATCCACCAATCTTCCCCATCTCAGCAAATGGCACAACTATCTGCCCACTTACTCAAACTAAAAGGCAGGAAGTCATTCTTGATTCATTCTCAAACCCCAAATTCAACATCCTCATGATTTTACTTTCTAAATAGTTTATTAATCTATTCATTTCTTTCCATCTCCGTTGCTACCACCATGTTCTAAGACTCCATCATCTCTCACCTGGTCCATTGTAATGGATGGTTAACTAGTACACCTGACTCTGTACAAGCCATTTTCCACATAACAACCAGTGATTTTATTTTTAAGTATAAATAAGATCATGTCGCTCTGCTACTTAAAATTCTTCAATAGCTTTTCAGTCCACCCAGAATAAAACACAAGCTTCCAAATATAGTCCACCAGGCTCTGCATAATCTGACCCTTGACTACCTCTAGAATCTCACTGCATTTCCTTCTTACATTCTCTCACATTCCAAGCACAGTAGTGTTGCAGATCCATGAACATGTGAAACTTTCTCCTGCTTGTACACATGGTACTTATTTCCTTTTTACATCAAATCCCCTAGCTGTTCACATTCAAGTACAATAGTCCCCACTTACATACAGTTTTGCTTTCCATGGCTTCAGTTACTCTGGGTCACCTGTAATCCCAAAATACTAAATGGAAAATTCCAGAAACAATTCATAAATTTTAAATTGCACTCCATTCTGAGCAGCATGATGAAATCTCACACCATCTTGCTCTGTCATGCCTGAAACATGAAACAACCCCTTTGTTCAGTGTAGCTGTCTACACTATCTACCTGTTAGTCACTTAGTAGCCATCTTGGTGATCAGAGCCACTGTTACAGTATGTCAGCATTTGAGTTAAAATAACCCTTATTTTACTTAACCATAGCCCCAAAGCACAAAAATAATGATGCTGGCAATGCAGATATGTGAAAAAGAAGCCATGAGGTGCTTCCTTTAAGTGAAAAGATAAAAGTTCTCGACTTAATAAGGAAAGAGGAAATTCATATGTTGAAGTTGCTAAGAACTATGGTAAGAATGAATCTTCTATCCATGAAATTGTGAAGAAGAAAAACAAAATCTGTGATAGTTTTGCTGTCTCACCTCGAACTGCAAAAATTATGGCCACAGTGATAAGTGCTTAGTTAAGATGGAAAAGACATTAAATTTGTGGGTGGAAGACTGGAACAAACACATGTTCCTGTTGACGGCAATCAGGATCGGTACTACATGTGGTTTTGGGGCAAGTGCTGAGGGTCTTGCTGGGGGTCTTGGGATGTATCCCTCAAAGATAAGGGGTGACTACTATATTCTCATCTTTCATGATTCAACTTAAATGTCTATTCCTCAGAGAGACCTTTCCTGACCACCAATTCTCAATTAGCCCCTCATCAGGTCAGTTTCCCTTCATTTCATTTTTTTCAATAAATTAAAAAGGCTTCTCTTTAACTGAATTATTAATGTTATATTTCCTGATGGAACAGTATATAGCTACTTAAATGAGATTATTAAAAAGTATTTAGAACATATGGTTAAGCAAGACAACTTCTAAAAAATAGAACAAGATGGATGGGGAAAATTTGTCCTGCTAGTTATTATCATGACATTCCACAAAGCTGTAACAGTTAAGACAGTGTAGAATTGGCACACAGACAACAAGGCTGATCGACCAGAACAGAAAGCCTAGAAACAGGTCCACGCGTGATATAAACTTGACATAAAGACAGAGGTAGCATTGCAGATCTATGAGCAAAGGATGGCCTTTTCAATAAATGATGCTGGCTCAACCAATTACCCATATGAGGGGAAAAGAAACTTTATTGCTATCTCACCTTATATTTTATAGAAAAAATAAATTTCTATTTAAAGACCAAAAAGAGAAAAAAGAAAGGAAAACTTTAAAATTTTTAAAGGAAGATACATAACTTCTAGATAATCCAGAATTTCTTAAAACTCTGCCTTTCTCTCTCTCACGCACATGCACACAAATCTAAAAATGAAAATACTGATGAGTTTGACTTCATTAAAATTAAAACTCCTGGGCATCGGTAGTACCAAAATAAGAATATAAGCCACGGACTGTGAGCGGACATTTGTAATACATGTAACTGCCAAAAGATCAGTATCCAAAATACATGAAGAATGCTTTAAAGATCTGCAGAAATATGCAACCCACTTAAAAGATAAAAGATATCCCCAAAAGAAGAAATCCGAATTGCCAATAAGCATGTGAAAAGACTCTTCACCGGCTAGGCACGGTGACTCAGGTCTGTAATCCTAGCACTCTGGGAGGCCAAGGCTGGCGGATTATTTGAGCTCAGGAGTTCGAAACCAGCCTGAACAAGAGCAAGACCCCGTCTCTACTAAAAATAGAAAGAAAATTAATCAGACAACTAAAAATATATAGAAAAAATTAGCTGGACATGGTGGCACATGCCTGTAGTCTCAGCTACTCGGGAGGCTGAGGCAGAAGGATTGCTTGAGCCCAGGAGTTTGAGGTTGCTGTGAGCTAGGCTGACACCACGGCACTCTAGCCTGGGCAAAAGAGTGAGACTCTGTCTCAAAAAAAAAAAAAAAAAAAAAAAGACTCCTCACCACACTAGCAATCAGAGAAATACAAGTTAAAACCATAATGAGAAACCATTTCATACCTCATCATCTTGGCAAAAATTTAAGTCTGACAATAACACTAAGTATTGGTAAGGCTACAGAATAATGGGAACTCTCATTTCTGGTAGAAGGAAATTGATATTAATACAATCTAGCAATATCTAATAAAATAGAAGATGGATATACCTTAACATCCAGCAATTCTATTTCTAGGAATATACCCTTGAGGGGTAACTTTCAAGATTTTTTGATCATCACACACATGTTTTTCATTATGACCCAGTACACACATACTTACTTAACTAAAATGAAAATTCACAAAACAGTGCTTATTCTTACTATGTGTGACACATTCTGAAAGTTTCCATTTTGTTCTCATTCATTCTTTAAATGTTGGGATGACTCCCTCAATTGATTTTACAACCACTAATGGGTAAACAGACCCAGTTCAAAAATTTTTGCCCCAGAAAATATTCTCATATATCTTCTTGTGCATATGTGAGAGAATGTTCATTACGGCACTCTTTCCCAAAAATACATATATTTTAAACAACATAAAAATCATCAGTAGAAGAATGAATTAAAAATTGGGGGCATAGTCATACAATGAAATACGATATAGTAGTACAAATGAGAGAACCAGCTCTGTATCAACACAGATAAACCTCATTAACTTAATGCTAAGCAAAACAAGCAAGTTGCCAGTGAATATATATAGTATACTGTTTGTATAAACTTTTAACACATGCAAAATAATATTATATGTTGTTTATGGTTATAAATTATAATAAATATATAAAGTATGAAGACATGCACAGGAAGAAAGGAGAAATGAAATCAGGCAAGGGTACAGAAAAGAAAGTCAACCTGGAAAGCCAAGTGAATAACTAGATGATAAATTATTAAAAATTGCCCATCTTCAAAATTAAGCTATTGCCTCCAAGGGCAGCAGCTTCCTTCCAGACACAAGTCTAATAAAGAAAGCTTCTGCCTGCCAGCTAGAGAAACTCATGCAGCCAACTGAGATCAGTCTTCAAAGCTTACAGCACTCATCTTTTAAAATTGTTATGTCTATTTAGTAATCAAGTACTTACACTGAGTATCTATTTTTAACTAAGTAATGAAATTCAGAACATGGACAAAAAATGCAATAGGTAGTTGTGGGCGGATGAGATGTCACAGCAGATGCCCCAAACACAGCCATGTGCCAGTAAGGTTGAGTCACCACAATATGCTGAAAAAAAATATTAAGGCTCAGTTGCCACAGGTTGCAGTAAGCACTCTCTGCTTTGCTCCCTGTTATATTTGCCAGGCATCATTCCAGAATGCTGAACAGACATTTAGACATCTTCAAGATTAGAAAAATCACTAAAAATGGCAAAATATGGCATCTTACACATAGCACATGCTTGTGATCAAATTAATACAGAGCAGAGAACTAATAAACATTCAATAAGCTCATGGAATAATTCCCTAAAATTAATAATTTGGCCCCTCCAGATCTCAGTCTATATTTTACCTAGAAGAGTAAACCCACTACTGTAACACTTTACTGTAATTTCAAAAACATCAACTCACTTGTCAGGGAATGTCATTAAAAAGAATTATGCATAACAATTTTTAAGCAATACTCTACCAGGCCAATAAACATCCTTCCAAGCCACAAGAACAAACCACACTCACTGATCCCCAAACCAAGCAACCTCTCTAGGAAAATACCTAACTCATCCAACCCCTGCTTACTACATTACATGTGAAAGGTACAATGATAGACCTTTTTTTTACTTTTTGGAGACAGGGTCTCAGGCTGGAGTGCAGTGGCATTATCATAGCCCACTGCAACCTCAAACTCCATCAAGCCATCTTCCCACCTCAGCCTCCCAAGCAGCAGGGACTACAGGCACACACCACCACACCTAGCTAATTTTATTTTTGTAGAGATGGGATCTCCCTATGTTGCTCAGGCTGGTCTCGAATTCCTAGTCTGGCCTCAAGCAATTTTCCTGCCTCCACCTCCCAAAGTGCTAGGATAATAAGCATGAGCTACTGCACCCAGCCCATGACAGACCTTAAGAAGGCATAAAAATAAACAAGAGCTCTGTCCTTAAGATACTGACACCTCACAGTGGAGTTGAGAAATATACATAGTCTTACGTAAGGTAGAAAAATCTAGGTACCCTAATAAAAATAAAAATGAATTGCTATTTTTTTAAAAAAAAATCTTGCTGTAAGTTCTCACCCATCTATTCCCCTTATGAGCCAGATCTAGAATACAGATATATAGACCTCATCTCTTCAAGGTCAAATTCCTGTGTATAATAACAAGATTGGTTCTTGCGACCTCTAAAAATCAATCTTCTCATTTTATACGTTTTATGTATACTATATCCTAATAGTAGGACATAGTTAACTCTTCTGAGTTCAGAAATTAGAAATTAGTAAAGTTTCACAACTGTGACTGCTGCAGATCTAAAAGAAAGGGAAATGCCAAAAGTGACACACCAAGAAGCAGTCATTCTTTTACCTAACTCTGCCACACTTTTGCTATAGAAACTTGAGGAATTCACACTTTGGTTGACTGATGGATTGAAGAAAGAACTGTTAATGAACTTCTACAGAACTTTCATGAATCTTTCAGACAAGTACTACATAAAAGGTATCAGTAATGCTCTGGATCAACAAGCTTTTCGCATCATTTTATGCAGAGTAACTTTGTTAAGGTAGAGGTATTTTAATTCCTTTTTAAAAGCTAAAGAAAGTAAATTTTATAAATACTAAATGTCATTAAATATCATTTCAAATATTTTTCAGGCACACTTAGTCCAAACAGAGCCAGGACTAGTGGATTCATTTCAAATTCATCATCAGATCCACTATTTGTATTTAAATACTCAACTAAACATGCAGGAATTTGGGAGCACCCAGAAAGGAATCTGCAGGAGAGAAACAATGTGCTTTATGTTAATGAACCCAACTGGTCTCTCAGGATACCGATGCAAGGAGTAAGAAGTTCAGGTTAATACCATCTTACATAACCAGTCACCAGTCCACTGGTCATCAGTCCACTGTCAGGTCTTCAATACCTCTGAAAAGAATGTTTGTGACATGCTAAAGAAGAAGACTTATTTCTATATTCTATCCATTCTGGCCAATGAACATCCCTGGTTCACAAGTTGGTTTATCGTTTGTTTGTTTAGAGACAGGGATCTCACTGTGTTGTCCATGCTGACCTTGAACTCCTGGGCTCAAGCAAGCCTCCCAAGCAGCTGGGACTATATGCACATGCTACTGGCTTGGACTGTGTTTTCTTTTTAATGGCAGCTTAACTGAAATATAATTCACATACCATAAAATTCACCCTTAAAGTACACAATTTAGTCATTTTTAGTTTATTCACAAAATTGTACAACCTTCACCACTACTAATTTTATAATATTGTTGTCATCCCAAAAAGAAAGCCCACATCCAAGTAGTCACTTCTAATTCCCCCAGCCCCAGGCACCCACTAATTTACTTTCTGTCTCTATCGATTGGCCTATTCTGGACATTTTGTATAAATAAAATCATATAATATGTAACCTTTTGTGATGAGCTTCTTTCACTTAGCATAATGTTTTCAAAGTTCATCCATGTTGTAGCATGAACCAGTACTTCATTACTTTTTATGGTTGAATAATATTCTATTTGTAGATATACCATATTTTTTTATCCATTCATCAGTTGATGGACATTTGGGTTGTTTTCACAAGATTTTTGACCTGTAGAAATCTTAGTCATCTAATCTGATTGCTCTTTTCATGGATAAAGAAATTGAGAACCAGTGAGAAAATGGAAACTGCCTCTGGTTACACATACTTAAGACACTCAACGCACACCTGAAGTGTCTTCTTTCCTCCAAGCTCACCCCTTCCTAGAAAAGAAGAAAATCCTTAATTTCTGTGATCCTAGCAGTAAGATGAAAGATAGGCTGGGTCTAGGAGAAGACCTAGAGGGTGGAAAGGAAGAGAAAATAAGTAGGATTAGGTATAATCACGTTGAGCCAAAGAAACTTAAGATTAAGACCAACAGTTTTAAGCCTTCAAAAACACATAGAAAAAGAGAAATGAGCACCATGCAGACAAAGGTTTTTTCAAAAAATCAGAGGTGGAAAGAAACACCAAAGTATGGCAAAAACCTGAAGAGTTACTCTGAAATACCCTGTGGTCCATTTGAAAATCTCTTTATTATCAGATCTAGAAGAAAATTAACTGAATTAAAGGTCCCAGAGAGATGAAATCAAAATCAAAGCAACCAAGTGACAAGAAATGAGCACAGTAAAGGAAGTGCATCACTCTGCTTTATGTGGGCCAAAAATTACTGTAAGGGCAACTGGAAAATACCCTCTTGAGATCTGATCCTGATGACTTCAATCAGAGATGAAGTCCATTTAAAGAAAGTATTTTATAATTTAGGAGGCCCCAATCTGTATCTAACTTGTTTATAATAATTTGGGGCTGAATTCAGACTGAACGAATCTTACACACAATCTCCATTTCACAATCCCCACTTCCTATCACCATTTACAAGGTGAGGAACCCTGTCTAAGCACCTGGCCTGCTGCTTGACTAAATGGCACAAAATTCGTAAACCAGTAAAAGAAATATAAAAAGTCGATTTCTAATCCCTGACCACTCTAAGGATGACAATTTATTTATAAATCCTCTAACATGTATAGTTAACTTTTAGATTCAAAGTGGCAAAGAACATTATAACCTTCTTCCTATCAACTCCACCAGAGTTCTACCACGTTCTTTTTTCTCAACAATAAAAAGGAGCTATATGTGCCTAACACTAGCAAAATGACTACCAAATAGTAAATGATCCATAAGTATTTGATTAATGAAGTTGAAGATAATACCAGATCTTTTAAAAAGCATCCTATCATTCCAAAGAAGTGTCCAACTTAGTCTTCTTCATGTTACCACTAAAGAACATAAGTCCATACCCTTACATTCAAGTCTTTAGCTTATTCAAAAAATAGCAAGATTTGTAAAAGGCAAAAGAGTCTTACAAGGACAGCTAAAAGAGAATCAAGAATACAACACACCTGCTCTAACCATTGCTGTTGCTACTGCCGCCACCCCTCTAAACCCAGCACCACGTGTTTGGCCCAGAGTCCATCCCATGCTCTAAACAACCACACCACCTCAAATGGGGACACACAAGGGTACCTTCCACTGCAATGAGGTTCTGGAATGCACATTGCTTTGCCTCCTGCCAGAGTACTGGGATGCAGAGATGGTGTGGATGCAGCAACCCAAAAAAGTGGCTGCATGTGACATCGTATGACATTGTGGTGGATGTGTATGGTACATATGACCCTCAGAGACATCGACTAGCTCATCGTCAGATGTCTTTCACAGAGACCATGAATTCCCTGTCCCCTGGGAAGCCGTGGCAGACCAAGGTGAGCAGTATGGGACTCACCTATCTGTACTTCAGGCACAGCTGCTGGCCCAGTTGCTGGGCACTATTGAAGAGGACAGCACGGTGGGCATCCTCTATGACAAGATGTACGAGAACTTCACGGAGGTGGCAGACACAGTGGACATTGGGATCTAACAGTGGGAGGAAGGGGAGCCTCAATATCCACTGACCGCTACCCTGAGTGCCCAGGTTGCTCAGCCTGGGGCCTTGGTGGAAGAGGCCCTGGCCCAGTGATTCCAGGTTGACTCAAGTGGGGAAATAGTAGAACTGGCAAAAGGTAGATGCCCCTGGAAGGAGCAGCTCTACCACCTGGAATCTGGGCTGCCTGCACTCCAGCCATCACCTTTGTTATCTACACTTACAGGCTGTACAGTGGTAGGTACAATGTGTGCCCAAAGAGCCCTACTCAACCCAAAGCTGGCTGCCCCTGTCAGAGTCATGACAAGGTCTTCAGGAGGAGGCCCTGGACCAGGTCAGTGGAATCCTTGGCTGCATTTTCATCCATGCCAGTGGTTTCATCAGTGGACACTGCATTGGAGAGGGTACCTTCAGCATAGCCCATGCCACCCTGGCCCAGCACCTACAGCCTATGTCTCCCATAAATCCCCTAGTACAATAAAACTTCTTGCATATCAAAAAAAAAAAAAAAAAGAATGCAACATTTCTAGTAAGAAAGTCCTCAAAAATGGTGGGGATATGTCAAAAGGACACAAAAACCACTTGACAGAGCTCCCAAAGACAAAAGCTAGAACAACTGAGCAACAAAATAAATGATGATAGTATCTGAATTATAACCCACAGAATAAAATGAATCCCCCTAAAAATTTATATTGACATAAATAAATATATAAATAAATAAACAATTTGGGAGAAGGGGCAGTGCTTCCTTACAGCAGAATTTAAGTTAATAAATGTGGGAAGAATGAGAGAAATAGAAAAATCCCTCTTAGGCAAGCACCAGAGTAATAATAGTTGCATGCAAATACCATCAATGGATGCTGAAATTAGTGGACAAAAGTATGATGAGAAATAGGATATCTGCAAAGTCTCAAAGCATCATTACACAACATATAGTACTTACTAATTACAAAGGGAAAAATCAGTTAACTTTTACAGTGGAGAAACCTGGTACACAAAATCTTAACCAAGGCCGGGCGCAGTGGCTCACGCCTATTATCCTAGTACTCTGGGAGGCCAAGGAGGGCAGACTGTTTGAGCTCAGGAGTTCGAGACCAGCCTGAGCAAGAGCAAGACCCCGTCTCCACTAAAAAAAAATAGAAAGAAATTATCTGAACAACTAAAAATATACAGAAAAAATTAGCCGGGCATGGTGGCACATGCCTGTAGTCCCAGCTACCCAGGAGGCTGAGGCAGTAGGATCGCTTGAGCCCAGGAGTTTGAGGTTGCTGTGAGCTAGGCTAACGCCACGGCACTCACTCTAGCCAGGGCAACAGAGCGAGACTCTGTCTCAAAAAAAAAAATCTTAATCAAGTGATCAAAGTTAATATACCAGTAAAAAGCCATATGAACATCATACAGTCCCTGACCTGATGTACTGAGAATAGTGCAACAACACATCTGTAGTATTCTTGGGAAAAAAATGCATTTCCCACTCAAATGAAAAGAAAATATTAGACAAGCCCTGTGGAAGGACATTTTACAAAATAATTAGCCAGTGCTCTTTGCAAGTGTCAAGGTCATGATAGACAAAGACTGAGGAATTTCACAGGTTGGGGAAACTAAGGAGACTTGACAACTAAATGCAATCTGTATATCGGACTGGATCCTTGACCAAAAAAAGGACATTAATGGAAAAAGTGTCAAAAGTAAGACTGTAGAACAACTAATACTATAACAACATTAATTTCCTGTATTTTTGTAACTCCTCTGTAAATCTAAATTTATTTCAAAATAAAATGGTTTTTTTTTAATGCAACATTTCTAGGTGTGAGAGCTTACAGTTTTAATCCCATTGTGAGGAATGACTCATTTTGGCTAATAGTTATAATTTTCATATTAAGAGAGATTACCAACTGATGTAAGACTCAGAATATATTTGTTGCTGGATTATAGCAAACACAACAAGAAAACAAGCCAGTGAATGAAAAACACACTTGCTAAAAACCCCCATGGCACACCGTTCACAAAGAGATAAACCAGAAAAAAGACATGAACATTCTGGTCATAAAGCAATGGCCCACAACACAAATAAAATAACTTGAAACATAAAACGTCAAGAATTGTACAAAACCAACTTGAATCAATATGTGATATCATGACTTTATGAACTTCTGTGCTGTTCACTTTTTATGAGTCTGGTAAGGAATGTTTATTATTAGGTAAAGGTTAAATTGGTTCTGGTACATTCACCAAATTAGTTCTGTTACATACCCAGATTTCAAGTCAGTTATCCTCAAACAGTTTGTAGCATCCAGTCCCACTTTCCCATTCCGTACCACGCTAGATATAAATGGGGAGAGCATTGGAGAAATTCGGTTCAAGGCCACTTCTGGAGACATTTTAACTTGATTTGTAAATCACCACTGAAAGCAGAAGGAAAGAAAGGTGATCAGAGTTTACAAAGGAACTAGATACAACAAGCTTCCTGAAAATTGGCACAGCAAACAACAGTTTCTCTTCCATGAATAAAATACCTCATTTCCCATCTTCAGAGCAACTGCTTCCAAAGATCCCCCAGAAGAAACCACCTCCCTGTTGCTCTGCTACTCAGGACATGGACTACACCACTGCTTTTCAGGAACAGAAGGAACTCTTGAAATACAATTCCTTCCACCTTCCCAAAGCTGATTTCTCCACTGCCATAATCTACTTAAAGCTGTCCTACTCTATCTTACAACTGGCTTGTTTTACTTTAGTTGAGGCCAAGGAGCCTTTGCTAACAACCCTCTCCCCACCAACAAGACAAAAAACACACACACCTTTGGGTTAAGAATCTCTCCCTCTGTGTCCCTACAAAGAGTAAGAACTTGATTGATAATGCCATATAAAACTCTAGAACAAGCATAACCTGCTTGCAATTGTTACTTACTAGAAATTATTTATTGCTGATATACCTCTCTTAATAACTGGTCCTCCACGGTGCATTATAACTACCTGCTTATGTGATCTCTCCCCAGTAAGGACCATGTCTTGAATCCCTAGGGTTTAACAAAAGTATCCGGTACACAGTAAGCACTCAAAAACTATTTTTTAATAAATAAATGAATAAGAGGACAAGAAGTAGAGTAATATTTTGGTATGGAGAGAAGACAGTATGCCCTCAAAAAATCTGGTAGGGGAATAGATGAAACAAAATCTGAGGAATAGATATAGCAAAAATCTACTTGGACAACTAAATCATGAAGACATACCCCTATCCAGACACTAAGCTACACAGACTAAGATGGATCCTAAAGTCTTTGACTTTAAGTCACTAAGAAGTCACACTTGAAAATACAAAAGTAGAACTAATAAATCATATCTGAATTACTTGGAAACTCATGGGGCTGGGGGAGGGAGTACATTAATTCCTCTTAATAGATTTCTAAATGAAAGCCTCTACTTTCAGATGCAAGTCGACTGAAACCATCATTTTCTTTCTCAATCTTAAAGAATCCCACGTCGAAAGCGAATTAATTTCCAGCAAGTTACAAGTAAATGATGTTCTGATTCTAGTTTTCATACATTATACCACATGAGAACTTAAAAGTCCTTGCTAAAATAAATGTTGAAAAGTAGCATCTGTTTTAATTTATTATTTTAGTTGGTAAGAAAGGGAAAGACTGCAGTGATCTTAAAAAAAAATAATGCCGTGACCCTATATAATGATGACACCAGAAGCATCTTTAAGATGATGAAATCTTTATACTTCAATTCCCAAATCATCCTTTCTGCAAATATAAAACAAGAACCTCTCCTGACCACTTAACAGATGATCTCCCCCACTACTCTGTCATTACAAAGTAAAAATAAACCTCTAACACACAGTACCACCAATCATAAAAATCATGTACATTTTTATAACACTTTATCACTAACAAGGAGCTTCCTATACATTATTACAGCTAATCTTCACAAGCCAGGATAGCAAGGCAAGTATTTTAATTCCCATTTTCAGATGATATGGATAACTACTATAATTTGACTTTCAACAGTATACTAATCTGTATCATCATTTTGAAACCTATTTTTTTTTCATTTCTACAACATTTCCACCTTTATTTCTATCCACTGATGTCACGGTTATTGAAGGGATGCTTATCTAGATCATATGCAAAACACAGAAATACTCATCTTGGAAAAAAACAAAAGGGTCTCACCTACGTTACAAAATTATTATTCTGTGTTTTTCCCCACAGTGCTTACTATTATTTTTCCTCTCATTTCTACAACAAAGGGAAACAGAACCAGCACATTCTAAACATCTACTATTAGGCACTGTATTACTAATCTCTATCTGTAATTTCATTTACTTCACCGGAATTGTTCTCTGAGAACAGTAATCGTTCCCATTTTATGTATGAGAAAACTAAAGCTCAGCAAAACAAAGTCGCTTGTTCAAAGTCATAAACCTAACAAGCAGAAGGATCAGAATTCAAATTGAGATCTTTCCCAAAAATCTACTACACCCATCTTCATCTCAAATAAACATTGATAAATTCAATCACTAAGAGAAAAGCATCAAGGTGATTTTTTTAAAGCATACATCTTGTAAAATTTGAACAGACAAGAAGTCATGAGTTTGAAGGAATAATTGCTTTGCAATTAGAAACATCTAGACTACTGCTGGCCTACTGCAGAAACTGGCTTGAGTGATTTCCTGGTCAAATGCTAAAGAGAGCAAACCTGTTCCAGAAGCCAAACCATACTAAAGGTGACAACGACCCATTCCAACTTAGCAACTGTCATGACTTCAGGATGACACCTGAGGGAATGAATTTGTCTTTATTTCCAAAACAACCACAAATACCATTTTTTGACAGTGCAAGATTTCCTACAGCATTATAATCTGTTTCAACCATGAGGAGGTGTGACTTCTCTAAAAAAAAAAAAAAGGAACAAATACACTGACTCCAAAATTAGAAGTCACTGAATGGCCAAAGATAACGGTCCTTTGGTGCACTGGGCCGGGTGCGTGGACAGGGGTCACCCCCCAGTAGTAAGTTTTACATATGGCAGCACTATAATAAATTCCAGATACGCAAATGCTAGTTCTGCAATTTGTATTTCCTGATTTTGACATACTGCAGAAGGAAAATGCAAAATTACAATTTTTACACGAGTCTGCTGTCCCAAAATAGGGTGACATAAGGTCCTTTGATGGGAAGCCTGGAGAATACAAAGACGTCTGACGGACTGTCCAGGTTCTTGCAATTAAAATGAGATGACAAACACAGAGGAAACATGTGCCCTGCTGACGTCATGGAACGGAAAGGGATGGCATCCTTCTGCGTCATGTCTACGACATACAGCGCACGAGGGAAGTTACATTGGAGAAGCAATTTCTCCAAGGGGCAACGTTCTAAGAAAACCAAGTCAGCTCAGACCCAAAGAATGACCACCCCACTCTAGAGAACAACTAAAACGGGGTACTCTTCCCTCTCCTAAATTGTATGATCCCCTCATCAAGCGACAAGGAGGAGGGTTGATTAATCCTCTGGGTTTAATCAGGGACCAGAGGACGGGCCAGATATGCAGAAAGAGAAGCCTCGGGGGCTCGTTCTTGAGGAGACCAGCGTTAGGCGGGGGTGAGAAGGGCATCTTTAGAACGGGGGGCCTTCTCTATAGGAAGAGGAGGGGACCCCTCTGGCCATATTTAAACCACGGTTTTTAGCGCCACCTGTGCGACTCGGGATCCAACCTCCCCGCACCAGCCCCAGTCCAGGTACCTGGAACTTAGTCCGATCGGTAACCGGCGACTACGCGGGGTACAGGTTACCCGAGCGCGCCCCCGACCGACGCACCCACCTGCGCGCGCGCCGCGGGCCGGATGCGTGCGCGCTCCCAGGACGTCCCGCCCCGCCCCCTCGGCGGCCCGGGAGCTGGGCGGCGTGCGCGCCCCCGCGCCGCGCCAACTAGAGGCGCTCGGAAAGGCGTCCCGGCAGTGCCTGACAGTTCCTCCGTCAGCGTCTACCTCTTGAGTGGCGAGGAACGCGGAGTTTGGCAATATCAGGAGGGCTCTGCCATGCGAGGCTGTACAGGGAGACTACTCCTGGAAGAACAGGGGGCACTTGCTGGGAGGGTGATTTCGGGCATTCAGGTGGGCGACCCGCGTAGGCGTCTGAAAGGCCCGCGTCGTTAGGCACTGTAGTAGCGGCGTCTCTGGTTACAGGGTCGGGCAAAGGGCAAAGGTCAGCATCCCAGTGGGCAGCACCACCTTTGAGCAATGGCGGCGTCTGGGGAACCCAGGAGGCAGTGGCAGGAGGAGGTGGCGGCGGTGGTAGTGGTGGGCTCCTGCATGACAGACCTGGTCAGGTTAGTCTGGGGCCAGTACGCAGTCTGCGGCTCGGGGGAGGAAGAGGACTGTACTTTCTGCACTGTCTTGGCACTGGGTCTTTGGGGATGGACAGTGCTAGCTTTTGGTGTGAGCTACAGGTTTCCCCAGGCTACAGCCTGACTTCCTGGCGTGGAAGAATTTGAGTTTGTAAAGATAAATGTCAGGTGAGTGTCATAGGAGGCCACGGTTTAGTGAAAGCTCTAATAATACTAGAAGCGCCTGCAAAGACCTGTTCGTGTTTCCTTAGTCAGACTGCTGAGCCTTCCCCCTAGACTAGCCTGGTGAGTTTGGCCAAGTAATTTTACCTCTGAGAATGTGTCTACCTCGCAGGGTTGTTGTGAGGACTAAATGAAGTAAAGTGTTTTGTCAACCGTAACACTATCCAAATTGGATTTTATTCATTTAAGCTTGTATAAAATAATGAGTAGAGGTCAAAAAGACAATTGGTCACATTTCACTATATGGATTGTTGACATTCCTGCAGTATTCTATATTTACAGCTTATTTTTAAGTAATAAAAAACCTATGGCAACCCAAGTATGAGTCAAAATAAAAACAAACAATATTTACAGCCATTACGAAACTATGATCCGCCGGACGCGGTGGCTCACGCCTGTAATCCTAGCACTCTGAGAGGCCGAGGCGGGCGGATTGTTTGAGCTCAGGAGTTCGAAACCAGCCTGAGCAAGAGCGAGACCCCGTCTCTACCAAAAATAGAAAGAAATTAATCAGACAACTAAAAATATATAGAAAAAATTAGCCAGGCATGGTGGCGCATGCCTGTAGTCCCAGCTACTCGGGAGGCTGAGGCAGAAGGATTGCTTGAGCCCAGGAGTTTGAGGTTGCTGTGAGCTAGGATGACGCCACGGCACTCTAGCCCGGGCAACACAGTAAGACTCTGTCTCAAAAAAAAAAAAAGAAAATATGATCAAGTAATGATAGGAAATATGCTAAATGAAAATAGCTTGAGTTAGTGAGATGGATGGACAGATCCTTTCAATTTATTGTCTTTTTTTTTTTAATGAAAATAGCTTATGTGACTATAAAAGTAAGCCGGGGGCAGTGGCTCCCGCCTGTAGTCCCTGCTACAGGGAAGGCCGAGGTGGGATGATTGCCTGAGGCCAGGAGTTGGAGACCAAACTGAGGGATATAACAAGACCTACCTCTCTAAAAAAAAAAAAAAAAAAAATTAGCCTGCCCAGGCACAGGCCTATATAGTCCCAGCTACTCTGGAGGCTAAGGCAGGAGGATCCCTTGAGCCCAGGAATTTGAGGCTGCAGTAAGCTATGATCGTGCCACTCCAGCTTGGGCAACAGAAGGGAGCCCACATCTCTTAAATAAAAATAAAACTAAAATAAATATAAAATCTTTACCTTATAAAATGTTTATAAATTGTGTTACCAAATTTCCAACTGAGATTAGAAAGGTGGAGAGTAGAAGGGAGGAGAGACTGCTAGGGGCAGGCATTGTGACTGAAGAAAACCTGTGGGTGAGTAGGAGAGTATGTAACAAGAATCAACAAAAGAATTTTAAACACCTTTAGCCTTTATTTTGCCACAAATATTTGAGCTGCTGCCTTTTCAAATGCTGTGCCAAGACAGATATACTTCTTTTAGTGGCAGAGCATAAAGTTCAATCTAGTTGTAGACATTTGGTGAAGAGGCTTATATATCTTTTTCTAGAACAAGAGTCAATAAACCTTTCTGTACGGCGCTAGGTAGTAAGTAGTTTAGGCTTTGCAGACCATATATGATCTAGGTCACATTTTTTTAAACAACCTTTTAAAAATATAAAAACCATTCTTATCTCCCAAGCCTTACAAGAACAGGCTGCAGGCCATAGTTTGCAGACCCCTGTCTAGAACATCACCATATTACAGCCCAGTATAGTAATTGATTTTGCTGGTGATGACTCTTTTCAAGAAAAGGTAACATGGTACTTGTTAAATTTTGTATAAAAGCAGAGCATGTGTTTCACTTTAGAAATAGTTTCATCAAAAATATATAAAGTTTAATTATATAAAGGAGTAAATCTTCAATAAACCTTCATCTAAAATAATTCATTCCTTGGGAACTCCATCTTGCTAAATGTTTGCCATACTTTTATATGTGACGTGGCCAAACACTAAGAAAACTAAACAATTTTCCTATGCACCCTAACTCAATAAAAATGTCAGGGTTAAAATTCAGAGCCACTTCATTGTTAGCAAACTAAGAGCTTTCTGTGAAGCTTGACCGTCAGATAAGTAAAGATAGCTGTAGTACTTTCTAAAATGATTACTTCTAAAACTGTGTGGTGGGGGAAGGTGGAGGAGTGGTGTCAAAGGCCCATTTCAGCATGTCAGGATTTTAAAATCTTGTTTCAGAACTAGAGAAATTTATGGATTATTTATTCCAGGACTTCAGTTTATAAATGAGTAAACTGAGACCCAGAGAAGAAACAAATTCCTACACTGTGTATAACCTTTCTAATTTCTCTTCTCTTGCCATTTTCTTTTCTTTATTAAATAAACATTCAAGTTTCTACTCTTCACATAAATCACTAGTAAAAATTTTATTCCCCTATAGACTCTCTCTACTCAGACCCACATCTTTTTTACTGACTTTTCATGGTCTCTGATGATCTTTACAGAACACCTGAGTGTAGGATTTTTACTTAAAATCCTGCATCCGTGATAAACTTAGATACAACTCTGCTAGTTACGATACATAGCATGACTGTATTAGTTTCCTACCACTGCTGTAACAAATTACCACAAACTTAATGGTTAAGAAACACTTTCCGGAAGCTCTAGGAGAAAATTTGTTTTCCTTTCCAGCTTCCAGAGGCTGCCCACATTCCTTGGCTCATCATGATCCCTTCCTCCATCTTCAAAGCCAGCAATGGTTGGTCAAGTCTTTCTCATATCACATCACTCTCTCAGTCTCCTGCCTGCTTCTTTTACATTCTAAGAACCCTTGTGATTACATTGGGCCCAACCAGATAATTCAGGATAATCTTATTTTATAGTAGCTTATTAGCAGCCTTAATTTCCCCTTGCCATGTAACAACGTATTCACAAGTTGTGGGTCACCCCAAATCACACAGCCAGTTAGTGACACAGTGAAGGCCGAACCCAGGTCTCCCAACCCTTATCTTTCCATTATATCATTCTACCTCTAACTCTGGCTGATATCTATTGCTCTTTTCATCTATAGTTCATTTGAGAGCTTGTGTAATAGTCTGTACGTTCATGGTGTACTTTATAAGCTGATAAGGAATAGTAACTAAGGATTTGTAATTTTTAGGTCTAACGATAGTATCTTCATTACTGCTCCTAATTTTATTCCTATGTTTGTAACTGTAACCAGCCCAGACACCCATGCCTATTCTTTAGTATCACTTTAGAAATAAAACTACTTCCATAACTAAGCCCTTTTGGATGGCATCCAAGTCCAACTTTATATATTACATTACTGTATGCCAGACACTGCTAATTCAATCAATGAGCAACTTTTTTTTTCATTTCTAATTTCAGTCAGCTATGAATAGTAAGCTCTATGTAGTAATA